>CAKAOI010033812.1:0-23149 GCA_916701655.1 Sebastiscus albofasciatus
GGACTTGACTTGGGACTTTTCAGTCTTGACTTGTTACTTGACCTGGGTATTGACTTGGGACTTGACTTGGGACTTGTCAGTCTTGACTTAGGACTTGCAAAACAATGACTGCTTCTCTAGTGATCTTAAGGCAGGTTAATGTATGTACAGTATGTTGGATTCATTTGATGGGAACTTTCTTCTCTTATGTTCAGCAAAATTACTTGAAATTATTTTGACTTCACTTCCCCACACTCATTTCTCTACCTTTTTTTTCCCAGGGCACAAACATTGCAGCAGGCCGCGCCATAGGCGTGGTAGTTGCTACCGGCGTTGCCACCGAAATTGGCAAGATCCGCAATCAGATGGCAGCTACAGAACAAGAGAAGACGCCGCTGCAGCAGAAGCTGGACGAGTTCGGGCAGCAGCTCTCCAAGGTCATCTCCCTGATCTGCGTGGCCGTGTGGGTCATCAACATCGGCCACTTCGGGGACCCCGTCCACGGTGGCTCCTGGGTCAGAGGGGCCATCTATTACTTTAAGATCGCCGTGGCGCTGGCTGTGGCCGCCATCCCCGAGGGCCTGCCCGCCGTCATCACCACCTGCCTGGCCCTCGGCACGCGCCGCATGGCCAAGAAGAACGCCATCGTCCGCAGCCTGCCCTCGGTGGAGACCCTGGGCTGTACCTCTGTTATCTGCTCCGACAAGACTGGCACCCTCACCACCAACCAGATGTCCGTCTGCAGAGTAAGCAGCAATCATTTCCACATCCTGTTGTTTGATTGACGTGGAAAGTTTCATTTGACAAAGTGAGGTAGCTATGGAGGTGAATCTACAGGGATTTGCTGTTCGTTATTGACCCCAATCTCTTATCCGTCTTTGAGATTTTTCTTTTTTTCCCCGTGGTTATTCTTTTCTTGATGGAAATCCTTGTGGTGTTGTAATGTTTACCTCCGCTTGGCAGGTTTGAGATAACTGCTGGTGGAGTAGTACAGGCTGGCATGACCCGGCAGCTACAGCATAACACCAGATCAGCTCACACATACACAGTAAAGGTTTTCCAAATGTCACCTGGCCTGAATAAACACAATACAGTGATCCGTATCCTGAACCGTGCTGTAGGTTTCAGTGTATAAATAGTGTATATATAATTACATTAGATGACAAGCATTGAAAGATCTTATCCACAGCTATTCACGAGTAGCTCTGTAGTGCATAGCCTCACCCTTTCCTTTGTCTGTGTGTCTGTATGTGTGTGTGTGTGTTGCTCGCAAGCCGTCTTTGCTCCAAGCAGAGTAAATGCCAGCGCTGCTTGTCTTGGCTCCTGTTCAGGGCTCTGGCTCTACACACACACATACACACCTAATCTGAGTTAACACCTCTTGTCCCTACATCCTCCATCTCACCTCTCACCACAGTTAATGACCTCAGAGGTTCTGGTGGCCAGTAGTAGAGTAGTATAGTAGTAGAGTAGGGCAGCATTAAAGCCAGTGTTGGCTGCTCATTCAATGATTTCACATAGAAAATCTGGAATCTAGTTTATTTATTACTAAAGGGGAAGTTCATACTATTATTAGAATCTGGACAGTTGTTATTAATTGTTCATTGATAATAACAGTTATTCAACTGACTTGGGATTTCATGTGTCAGTCTTGACTTGGGACTTGACTTGAGACTTGTCATTCTTGACATGGGACTTCACTTGGGAAATGGAACGTGACTTGAGACTTTTCAGTCTTGACTTGTTACTTGACCTGGGAATTGACTTGGGTCTTGACTTGGGACTATTCGGTCTTAACTTGGACTTGATTTGGGACTTGTCAGTCTTGACTTGGGACTTAAGTGCAAAGACTTGAGACTTTCTTAGGACTTGCAAAACAATGACTGCTTCTCTAGTGATCTAAAGGCAGTTTAAAGTATATATGTGGGATTAGTCAATTTTAAAAATCAGCCGTGGTCGAAAAGAAAATAATATCATAAGAATGAATGTAAAGCCATTGAAACTCAATTCCAAAAATAATTTGTTGACAGTATTTCCTTTAAAGACTAACTTAAAGAAATAATTGAAAGTCCTGTTTTCACCTCGCCCCTTTCAAAGCAGCCATTTTGACATGTCATTGCAGGTTAGATACAGGTGTATCTAATGAGATTAATTATGGCCCTGTTCCATTTAGGTGGGCCAGGGTTCTCTGGAATGGCTGTGACGCACTAAACAGAATGCGAGTGTAATTAATTTGATCAATTACACCTGTGTTTACCTTGCACTGACATGTCTAAACATTCATTCAACTTTGAAAGTAGCAGAAGTAGGGCTGTCAATCGATTCAAATTTGAGAGACCAAAGCTACGGTCTCCCCCGTGTCCTCCGACCGTGACCAACACTGTTTTGCAAGACGGGCTTCACTACATATAACTTTGCGGTTTTGGTGCTTCCGTGTAGTTTGTGTTGGAGTCTTGTCTGAACAGCGTAGCCACACGCGAGCGCGCATATGCGAGCACGCATGGGACACCGACCCGGGTGATTTATATGTGTAAGAAGTTACAAACAGTCCCTTTTTAAATGTCCAAGTTAGACATATTAACACACAAACCTGAGACCCGAAGCAGTAAAACGAGACCCTGCCCAACCCAGAGTATAATTTGGACCCGGTCCAACTTGGATTCCAGGTCGGATCCCGGTTCCTCAGGACCCATGAAGACCTCTAGACTGGGTTGAGCTTAGGTGGACTGAGTGGCAGGGCTGAATGTGATAGCCTGAGATAGCCTCCCCATCATACCATCTTTAGAGAGAGATAGAGTCTATAGTATGTAACCTTTGCTGAACAGTGTCCAATGTGACAATAACTGGATAATGGTAAATGCTAAAACATGGTTTTCAAAGTCATCTAGTCATGATATATAAAGACTGTATTTAATGCAGAAGCTGATTGTCCTGCAGACTGCATGTAGTGCTTCAGCTGTAAAGCAAGGAGAAAAACACATTTTGTCTTCTAGAAGATCTTCTTTGTCTCTGTGTGTGTATCCATTTTATTTTCTTGCAATTTCAAAATGGAGTTAGCATCAGAAGGCTGTGCATTTCCTGTACGGCAGACAGACACTCTTGCAGTATAAACGCCCCTCCCTCCCCCTTGCTCCCCGAGATGACGTGGAGCATCTGTGTGATTAATGCGTAGCGGCAGGGAGTTCCCTCTAGCAGGAGGGACTCGGAGCAGTGATCTCACCGCAACCCCCTGAAAAACCCTCCCAGACAGAGAAAGAGAGCGAGGCAGGCTGGGCGCTGGTAAATATTGACCTTCTGCTTCCACCTGTACTCCCTGGCCTGCTGCTCTCAGCTCTCTGGTGGAAGATAAGGGGGCACACACACACACACACACTCACACTCTCAGAGAGACAAATCAAACTTCCGCTTTGCAGCTTTTTTTTGTAACGGTGTTTCCTGGAGATAGTCATTATCGTTAACTCGTCCCCTCTTCTTGCTGGTCCTATGCTTGCACGGCTGTGTTTGCTCTGTTTTTATGGTTTTTCATGCGTCAAGGTTTAAATGCCCACATGAATGTTTGCCCAGGCTTATCCATCTGTGCTTATTCTTGGACCGGTCTCCAGCCAGTGGCCCTGATAGCACCGTGGGTCTCCCTTGCCTCGGGGGTATCCCCGTATCCGCAGGATTTCCAGGGATTCCCCTCCGTATCCCGACTTCCCTTTTCCCTTCACACACATGAAGAGACATCACATATGCACACTTAAAAAAGGCTTACTCACCACCTCCCCACCCCCCCCTACCCCACACACACACACACAAGCTCAGAGGAAGTGAGTAGCAGAATACAAACTTGAGTCACATGGTTCACACTGGGCCTTGTTTCCTTGGAGACCACAGCGGATCAGATAGAGAGGGGAAACTGACCGCAGATGAAAGAACAACCTTATTTTATTCCTCAGGCCCTGCTTTGTGACTGCTTTGTGTGCTTTTGTGGAAATGATTGGGTCATCATTGTTGATCTGCTGTAGAGCGAGAGAGTACTGAGTCTGATGGCCATTTTCAAAATTGATACCTGTTATTCCTATGGTCTAAGACAGTCCAAAAAAGTACTAGTAAACATGAACAACTCTCTCCCAAATCCAAAAACTAGAGTGCTTAAACTCAAACTTGTGATGTGATAGGGTATAAAGTGTGGAGCTGCTCCATAGACAATGAAGTGGGAGAGATGTTCTAGAGGACACTGAGAGCACCCAGGGGAAGGATCTGAGTATATGGGAACATTTTCTGTTTCACAACTGAGAACACTACAATAGAATAAAGCTCATTTGGACTCCAGACTTTATACCCTATGACATCATTTGTGTTCATTCAAAGAGGAGAAGGAACTTGTCTCCATAGATACCAACAACTTTTCTTTCCACCATCTCCGCCATCAACCATGGAGGAAATAACCACTGTTGCTGCTTTCCACATGTTGTGGAAGTCCCAGATATGTCAGAAAATCAAACGCCATCGTGTCTGGGTTGATAACATCACCCGGCGGCGAGCCGTATTCACACACAGTACCATTGCACGGACTGTATTTACCAAGCCACACGTCGCTACTGCGGTATGAACCCAAAATAAACAGAAGATTTAATTGCAATAAACAGATCGAAATTATGCTGAAATAACTACATAATGCTGCCGATTTGTAAAAAGTCTGAATTCATGCTTTGTTAAGTCTGTCTGCAAGACAACAAGCAAACAACTTTTAAATTGCTTGTTTTCTGAATGGAGTTCGGATCGATCGGTGTCAGGCTGTTCTATCAACACTCAACATAACGTCATCTAGGCATGAATACGGCAGCGACGTTGTTGTTTATACCTTAGACAGTCTTGTCTGTCAGTCTTGTGGTTTATATACGTACATTTATACACAGAGTTTCGTCCGGTCTCTGTACAAATATGAGGTAATATCGTAGATCTGGGAGCCCTCAGACTTTAGAGAGAGTAGCTCATGCTAACACAGTGATTGAGCTTCACTAATCCATGGAAATAACTTATTGGAATTCTTAATTTAGGTGGTATTCCCCTTTTGAAATGTCCTTAAAGGGACAGTATATCCCAAAATGAAATGAAAAAGTGGGAATAATGGGTTTAGACCTGTGCTGTTTGGGCTCATGTTTCACTGAGTCATTTCAACATATCTTTTGGACTTCAGTACTGTAACCAAACTACTACTTCATAAACCCAACCGAAGAACAGCTGGTGTATCTGTTTACAGTGCGGCCAAACAAACACACATTGTTTTAATAAAGAAGTCAGGCGCAATAATTGGCCTTTTTCCATTATGCCATGAGTGTGCATACTGTAGTTTTCCACACAACAGCAGGTCACGGTAAATGTGGTTACCTCGTTGAGAGGTCGGAGGTCTGCAGCCTGTCGCCTGCAGCTCGTCATCTAACAGCTCGTTGTGGCTGCTCTGCTGCGATATTTAACCCAGATCCACTGTCAAAAACCACCACGTCTATTGTAGACACGTTTTTGATGAATGATCATGGTCAGTAAGAACCGCAATGACAAATACATTACGTTTTCTGTGACAGCTTCATAATATAAACCACCTCATGTTTCACCAGTCTTTAATGTGATTCAGCAGGGGAAAAGTGAGTTGTTGGCCCCTATTGATCCCGCTGCATTCCCAAAATTAGTCTGGTTAGAAATTGTTTAAGGACAAATTTAAGAACATGCATCATGTATGCATGATATCAACTGAAATATTCAAGGTATTAAAACTTGGTTTTGATGTCACAAGATCACTGTAGGTACAAATGCAGGAATTTCCTTATCGGTTCCGGTTTAGTAACTAAAAGCTAGGGTTGGTAATTTTCTTCAAAAACCTTTTTTGGCTGGACCACAGAGGGCCAGCCCTACAAACGCAAAGGTCTGTCATTGAGTGAGTGAGCGATGAAGTTACACAGATGGCGGGCCGAGTGTTGGAGTTTCCTCATTGGCGGGATCAGTCCTTTATGTAATTTATCTCATCCAACGCGATGCGTGTTACAAAACTTGGACCGAGCTGTCAAACTAGGCGATCTAGTTCTAAAATGAAACAACAATCAGCAGAAGCATAGCCTATTTCTTGCTTAAAATGTTTTCAGAAGTAGATTTTGGTGGATTGTTTAGACGGAATAACAGAAAGTTTACTAGCAGGCCGCCATGTTGTTTCTTGTTTGAAACAGCAAGCACAAAACCACAGACCAATCACGTCGTTCCACGAGAGGGTAGGTCACCGCTTGAATGGCCAGTTGACTGGAGCAGCACATCCTCTAGTGTCCTCGCCGGACCTGGTGGACATGTACCTCTGGATTTAACATTATAGACATGACCACTGACTGTTTGTTTAACAATTTAGCCACAAATTCACAGACTGACCGTACACGGTCCAGACATATACTCAGTTTTGACCGAGTCTTGTTGTATCTGTTGAAATTTTCATTACATCCCGACAGCAATCAATGAAATGCTCTGACAAGAAAAACAAAAATGGTATCTGTGGCTGTCGCAGGAGTATAATAAGCCTGTCCAATAATTTCTTTCGACCCAAATGTAATGATTAAATAGGCTACCTGTCTACCTACCTGCCTGATCGCACACTGCCCGTACACTCATTGCATGTCACCAGAGTCTTCCACAAGCTGCTAGCTTGACAGCTGTGAGTACTAAGAGTAGTCATGTTCATTGTTTACGTTCATAATGATGAGTTTTGGAGGAGTGGCTTTGGAGGGAGGCCTGAAGGGACGGGCTGTCAATGTTGCCGACTTGGCGACATTCTTGCTAGATTTAGGGACTTTTTAAAACTTTTAAAATTGAACATAGCCTACTCTTGCTCGGGTGGCACGATGGTGCAGTGGTTAACACTCACCTAGCAAGAGGGTTCCGGGTTCTCGAGCCCTTCTCTGTGGAGTTTGCATGTTCTCCCCATGTTAGCGTAGGTATTTTCCAAGTACTCCGGTTTCCTCCCACAGTCCAAAGACATGCAGGTTAAGTTAATTGTTGACTCTGAATTGCGTGTAGGTGTGAATGTTAGCGTGAATGGTTGTCTGTCTCTATGTGTCAGCCCGTGATAGTCTGGCGACCTGTCCAGGGTGTACTCCGCCTACGCCCATTGTCAGCTGGGATCGGCTCCAGCCCCCCACCTGCAGCAACAATAGGATCAGCGATTACAGATAATGGCTGGATGGATACTCTTGCTAGTTTCTCAATATTACCAACCCTAGCTTTAATACAGCTCTGGTACTGTGCTAGGAGAGTGAACTGATCTAAATGAGATAAACAATAATACCGTGTTACTTGCATGCATGGGAATCCCTTGTGCACAAGTAAGGCAATTTGAGTCTTTTGTGTTGAAATGGCGGACTTCGCCACTAACGACGAAAACGACTGCAGTATATAAAGGAGTAATTATGGAATCCATTTGATGGCTATTAAATTTAATCAGCTACAACTTCAAATCTCCCTCCAAGTAGTTCCACTGTTTGTTTGCTGCAGTAAAAGAAGGCAAATGTCAACACTGTTGATGTCAAAAATTACAAATGCATAAAATTGCATGCTCTCACAAAAGCTATAATCTCACGCAGGCTGTAATCATGATTCAGTATGACAGTTATTTAAAACTGACTTTCATCTTGTCCAGAGGCTAGACTACATCAGCGGACTAAATGCAGTAACCCTGCCGCGGAGAGTTGTTAAGGAATAATTACTCCATTAAAAGGCTAAAACGTACCTTTTAGGCTCATGTGCTAGAGGGATGACAGCTATAGCTCTCATCTGGAGTCTACCATCGATTTTGTGTTCCCTTTTTAAATCGGTGGAGGCTGGTGAGTCAGTGACACACACACACACACACACAAAACACACACACATACACTGACAGAGGAAATCAAGTTTAACCAAATAGCTGCTTCATTAATTCTTCAATCAGTCAGATTTAATGGAGTCTCAAACGGAGTTAAGCGAGGTCGTAGGGATGTTTTTCCTCTGTGTGTGTGTGTGTGTGTGTCTGTGTGTCTGTGTGTCTGTGTGTCTGTGTGTGTCTGTGTTCACTCTTTCCTGAACTTATGTGTCAAGTTGTTAAAAAAAATGAATATTAATAAAGGAATGGAGGTCAAGGGCAGTCTTTTAGCCTATTGTGAATTTATGTATGCCATTCAGATGAGGTGTTTAGATGCGCAGAGAGAGGCCTTGGACCGTGAACGGTGATGTCTCCCATTCTTATGAACCACCAGACACAACACTCCCTCCTTGTTTTTATCGCTATATTAGTATTACCAGTGCATCACCCTTCCTGGGGGAATTTCAGGAAAAAAGATTTGCCAACAAAGCAAAACCTTGGAGAGCTCTGGGACTCCGGCTCTCTCTCTCCCTCCTTCTCCAGCTTTGTTTTGCAGCAGTTGACTGGAGCGTGTATGGCAGTGTGAGTGATTGATGAAGTTTTACATCGAGACGTGTGAGCAGAGCAACTCCCATGTCGCCTGCGTGTTTAGAAACGCTAAGGAATTGGGGAAAGAAGTCACAATACAGCGACTGCCAGAAAAGCCTTCACCCGGGGGATTTCTTGACTCTGGATCACTCCAGATTTTCTGGCCGCAGTTTGAACTCGACCTCCCCAGTGACCCCTTTTTCCAACCTGCAGAGTACTTCCTGTTTCCAGACACTATTTGATTTTTTTTATAATGCTTCACAACCTTTAATTTATCCTGAGCGAGTTGAGAAATAAGGCCAGAATAATTGATTCTTTGTTAGCAGCATCCTGCTTCTTGGTATTTACACAAGATGCAGACTTAGCTGTTTATTTGTGAAGTGTGTTTGGACACCATGGGGCGACATGTGATGATACCGCTATGGCAGTAAATCACTCTTGGTAACTTGGCAGCTCAAGATGTACTAACATCACCGCTACAATTCCATGTTGACATACAGTGATAACAAAGGCGTTACAGTATATTACCTCTATGTGGCACATATAGCTCAAGGACTCACCCACATCTCAGAACCACTTAAACCATGATTTACAGCTTAACCCCTTAAAGCAGCAGTAGGTAGAATTGGCGCAAATATGATTTAAAAAAAGTTATTTTATATCCTGAAAGTAGTGCATGAGACAGTTAAACTGAAAAAAAAACCATGTGCCTCTGTGTCCTCCGGTGCTCCTAATGGCATCTGCAAGATTTAACAGACCGGAGGAAAACAACCAATCAGAGCTGATCTGGAGCCTTGCCGTCTCTGAGCAGCTGTCAATCACTCCTCTTCATGGAGCAGGCGGCCATGTTTCTACAGTAGCCCAGAACGGACAAACCAAACACTGGCTCTAGATTATGCCATTCGTGCTTTCACATTTTCACGGTTACGCATATTTGTGTCGAGAGAAGTTTCAGGTGGTTTCAATCCGCAACCTCGCCGCTAGATGCTGCCAAATCCTACACACTGCACCTTTAATTTGCTTATTGAGTGAAGCCATGATTTGATTGTCCTGTGCATCATTCTATATCCATTTTCCCACATGTAAAGACCCAATCTGTAACATTTGACCATCTAGTTACAGATATACATGTAAAACGGAAGATTTAATGATGAAAACTAAGAGAAAATAAATTTGTTTGGATCTGAACAATGCTTGCAAATGACATGGTTTAATAGTGAATCCACTGGAGGGTTTAATAGGGTTGTAGTAGAGAATAAAGGAATGATTTTCTTTTTAAAATAAATATAAATATTCTCTGTAGTCATTATATATATTTGACTATTTGACTACCGGCATCACAGACTAATGAGCTAACTGTGCCGCTTCTTTTCTCCTCTCCAGATGTTCGTTGCAGACAAGGTGGAAGATTCAAGCTGCAGCCTTCATGAGTTCTCTATAACTGGCTCTACGTATGCCCCTGAGGGACAAATGTGAGTGTCACAGTTTAAACATGTATTACTTTTATTTTTGGGAAAGTCTGTCCACCCTAAGACCTCCATTAAATGAAACATGTCTGTGTGCTTTTTCAAATTTTACCACGGTGAACTCCAGGAAGATCCCTGACACCCTCTTTCCCCTCATCCCAGCTTTGAGGAAATTCTGAATTGCTTTTTTCAAGCAAACTGTGATGTGGTCTGTGGTCCAAGATCTGTTACATCAGTGCTAATGATTCACAAAAAATGTCTCTTAGCAGTGCTTTATGGGTTTCTATGGCAATAATAACCAGGGAAATAGTTCCTGGTTGTTGTTATGTGCATATTACTTGCAGAAAAGTTGTACCAATCACAGATAAAGTGTGATCTTCAAGTGTCAGATTCATGATTGTGTGGTCATTTTGATCCGTGCCATGTCAGAATATGTTTTTAACTCTTAGTAAATGTGCGTCTGTGGTAGGTGGCTATAGTCATTAGGCAGGAGAAGGATTCTACACTTCATTGTATATATATATGTGTTGTTTATTTAGCCTTTTGGTGAGTACAGCGTTCTGACTCCGCATGAACCTGTCGATTTCATAACAGCAGAGTGTGGGTTATTGTGTGGGAGCTTCGCTAGCAACGGTTGCAGTCTCTACTGGGAAGGGATCCACGGTTGTCATGCAATCAGCACTGCTAGTCAGGAACACACTGGCCCGCACACAGACGCACACTGTTTACTACTGTACAACCACTGTTTCTACAGTCGACTTTGGAATGCTAAACAACCGAATGTCTTTCCCCACTCATAAATATTGATTAGCGTCTGAGGAGTAGCGAACTGTGAAGTGTTTTCCACTTGTGTTTTGCTGTTGTGAGTGACATTCGTGTGTGTGTTTATTCCTTCCAGACTGAAAGGAGACAGGCCCGTCCAGTGTGGAGACTTTGATGGACTTTTGGAGTTGGCCACTGTGTGCTCTATGTGCAATGACTCTGCACTGGACTACAATGAGGTCATTAACACACACACACACACACACACACACACACAACCTTGTACCTCTATCTTTTTGAGGTCCCTCATTGACATAATGCATTCCCTAGCCCCTTACCCTAACCTTAACCATCACAACTAAATGCCTGATCCTATCCTAACCCTAAACTTAACCTAATTGGCGCCACTCCACCAGGTCCCCCATAACCCAATTGTAACCTGAACCTTAAGACCAAGTCTGAACCCTCAAACAGGCCTTTGAAGGTCTGTCCTAAAGTGAGGCCAAAATGTCCTCATTTTCCAAATATGTCCTGACTCTGAAGGTCTAAAACTCAAACTGGTCCTCACAAAGATAGCTGTACAAGTATATACACACACACATAATGCGTGGCATAATACATTCGCTATCCTCTTACCATAACCTTGACCATCACAACTAAATGCCTGGCCCCACCCCCTTACCCTAACCCTGACCTAAACCTAATTCATAATCTGAACCTTAAAACCAAGTCTTAACCCTTAAACAGGCTTTTGAAGAAGTGAGGACCGGCCAAAATGTCCTCAGTCTGTTGGTTAAAAACTTTTCTCGGTCCTCACTATGCAGCAAGAACAAGAACACACACACTTAAAAGATAATGTACAGCGAGCGATGCTTTGCATGTGCCGCATCACCCTGTCGGGGTTTATTTCACAACGATGAGCGGCTCGCTGTACATTATCCCGTTTATTACACGACTACTTACTTGAGAAATCAATAATTTGACACAAAAATGGTCCTCCAGAGTCCGCCTTCAGAACAACGTCCATAGCAACGGTCTGTTATTCGGTATAGTTTGTTTCCTCGTCTTTACCTGACATCATTTTAAGTTTCTGTGCAAAATCTGTGACACGTGCAGCATTGTGTAGGTTAGGTTTCTTTGCAAATGTCCTCATGCATTGACAGTACGTACAGTACATACACACACTGCAATGACTCCATGAAAGGTAGAATTAGAGCACACACACACACTACAGAAAACCTTCTCTTCTTCTCTCCTTCAACTGAGCTAATTTTACTCAGACGTATGATCTTTTTCTCTGGTTTGGATTGCTTTTCTCACCTCTTTGTCATCACCATGGTATCATGGTAACCGCGCTGAGGAGCAAGGCCAGAGATAAGGCACTTCTCGACTCCCATGCCCCCTCCCCAGACTAACTGTTTCCGTTCTCGCAAATGGTCGTTTTTCTCACCAATTTTGTACGTTTTTGAATAAAGGACCCGGAGTGTTGAGATCAAAGTGGGCTGCTAAACCAGGAGAGAGGGGGAAGTGGGGAATGGGAGGGGGGGAGCTAGGTGTTTTATTGCTGAGTCACACAAACAAATGATGTGTGGTACGCCATTACTGGATCGCTTTGCATGTATGACTCAAAGTTTGCGGAGGAAGAGGCGAATGGCCTACAGATTCGCTCGCAGCATGTTTACTTAGGAGTCATTCTTCAAGGGGGTTGTTCACTTTTAACAACGGAGACAATGTACAAGGCTGTTTCTCCTCAGATTTGATGTAAAATGTGTCAGTGCCTACATTGGTATTTTTACTTATTGTGATGTCATTTCTTCAATTGTTTCATAACTCTAAAATCTGTATAACCTAAGCTAAAGAGTTATGTAAGTCAATAAACCATAATAGACAAAAGTATTGAAATAATGTCTTACATGCAAAAGTTGTAACGTCGACGTCATCACGAGCAAACAACATGACGTGTGAAACAGAAGTCTTAGCTTGCTGCTGCAAATGAATGCTATAGCTATTATGGTTTTTATTTTGGATCGATTTAAACAGGATCTTGCAAACAGCGATCTCCTGCCACCGCCCGCGGGAGGCAGTTCAGCAGCATGTTTTGATGCATTTCTGTTTCTCTCGCAGGCCAAAGGAGTTTACGAGAAGGTGGGTGAAGCCACGGAGACGGCTCTCACCACCTTGGTGGAGAAGATGAACGTCTTCAAGACGGACCTCTCCGGACTCAGCAAGGTGGAGCGTGCCGGCGCCTGCAACTCGGTAAGCCATGTTTGATTGTTTGCATATAAGAAGAAGTAGTTTAAAGCCTTTTGTGGCTCCAGAGAGAGCTGCACAAAGTCTGATAAATTGCCTCAAGTGATGTCACTTGAGTCAGCGTCGGTTGGGGCTGAAGACTACAAGTTTGAAAATGATAAAAAAAGTCTCTGGGATGTGGAGTCAGAAAGAAGTGAGATCTCTGTAGCCCGCTCCTTATCTCTGCTTGAGGCTAGTGACTCAAGGCTACATTGGCCATGACTAGCATAACACACCCGAAATTCCGACGGTTCAAGTTGCCTTGTGGGTAATGTAGGCGCCAGGTTTTGACAAGGAAGAAGAATGTGTGGAATAAAGAAGATGATATCTCTGATTCTGCATCAGTATAGTATTTGTCTTCATTCATCTGCAGTGAGCAGATTCTTGCCTTCATGCTTCCTGGTTGTGGGGATGACACAATGAAGCTAGTGTGCCTCTGGTTATACATATTTCCGCCAGATTATTTTACATGTAAGTAATGTTTTATCCGGAGTGACATGCAATGAGTCAACAGATTCAGTGTTCAGTGTCTTACTCGAGGACTATTTAATCAAGCAAAACGCCGTTGATAGACGCATGTTTGTCTTCAGGGTGTGAACCTGTGACTGTTTGGTTATGAGATAAAGTATTTAAATTGTAATTTACAACAGCTGTAAAGACAGCATGCCTACTCGCTGCATGAACTTGAGTTCAGGTCCGTCTTGCACAGAGCTAGCTGCAGCTTATCATAAATTAAGTGCTTGATCTCCTTTAAAGGGCCAGTGTGTAGGATTTTATTTTGATGAGATGATCTGATCTCTGCTGGGATGTGCAAAGCTAGAAAACAGAAGAAAAAGGGGGGAGAATAATTTCCAAGCATGCCATCCTGATTCAAACTCCCGTTGCTCTCCCTGTTTGGTAGAGAGAAGAGGTTTGTCACATTGACTTGATTGATTTCAGGACATCCGTTAGATGTGTGAAGTCCCCAGACGGAGTGTGTGTACATCAGTCGTCTGGCTGCATCATCAGTGTTAACCTTTAAATGTGTAATGGGACGAGCACAGACTCTGAACTAGAGGGACACCTGCTGGTAGAACCAAACTTGACATTAAATGCAGATATGTAAGCAATAGGCTGAGTTTTGTGTTAGCATTTTGCTATTATTTTCCATATTCGTCCGGCTCTTATTGCTAACTGTCCTCAGCCTGATCTACATTATCATCGCGTGCTGTTGTACACAGACATCTGAGGCGGCAGCCAGACATCCAGACAAGGTGGTTGAGTGCTTGGTCTGAAGTGTTATCCTTCAGCTGTCAGTAGCTCAGCCAAACCTCTCAGTCAGCCACTGGCTGCCGGCCTGACAGCTGCCCACGGATACAGCTACTTAGCTCAAGCTCTGGCTCTTAGTCACTTTCTCCTCCTCCTCCTCCTCCTCCTCCTTTTCTCCCTCTTTTTTCATCCATCAGGTGATCAAGCAGTTGATGAAGAAGGAGTTCACCCTTGAGTTCTCTCGTGACCGCAAGTCGATGTCCGTCTTCTGCACCCCCGTCAAGCCGGGCTCCCAGAGCAAGATGTTCATCAAGGCACGAATGAATAATACGATCACTAATACACAGAGAGACGCACTTTTCACCACTTCTACTCACTGGCATGGTTGCTTAATGTTCTTCTTAAATCCCTCCTCACAGGGCGCTCCGGAGAGTGTGATTGAGCGGTGTCAGTACCTGCGGGTGGGAACAGGGAAGGTGACACTGACGCCGGCCCTGCGCGATCAGCTGCTGTCCAAGATCAGGGAATGGGGGACAGGCAGGGACACCCTGCGCTGCCTGGCCCTGGCCACACATGACGTCCCGCCACGCAGAGAGGACATGGACTTGGAGAATTCCACCAAGTTTGTACAGTATGAGGTACAGCAGAGGACCGTGCTAACATCTGATGTTTATCCAAGTTGTTCAAATAAGCTCATATTTAAGTCGTATGGAGTGAAACACACACAACATACTGTTGGATACTGGATTTTTAGTGAGTTGCATTATTAAAGAGGATCTATTATGCTATTCTGTTTTTTCCTTCAGTGTGGTATACATTAGTTTTTTTGTGCATGTAAAGGTCTGCAAATTTACAAAGTCCACATAAAGGGAGTTACTCTCCCCCACAGAAACACTGCTTGAAGTCCCACCTTTTCTTCAAAAACGTGGTGATGTCACCAAGTAACACATTTGCATAATAACTGCCTAAGGGGCTCAAACGGAGCGTTTCAGACAGAAGGTGAAAAGAGGTGCTGCAGCACAGCCGATAGGTGAATACAGATATATTCAGACAGACAGAATGAGAAAGGTAAAGCGTTTTTTGAACACTAAAGCATGTAAACATGTTCTAGTAGAAACCCAAAATACAAGTATGCACCTGAAAATTAGCATGATATGTCACCTTTAAATGTGATTTTGAATAAGGTTTCCTTACTTCTGCAACAGTGTTAATTGGTGAGCTTTAAAGGTTCTGGTTAGCAGATCTTCTTTTACCCTTGAACAGAGCCAGCCTAACTGTTTCCTCTGTTTCCAGTCGTTATGCTAAGCTAAGCTAACGTTCATGAGAGTTGTATCGATCTAACATATCGAACTCTCGGCAAGGTGTTGAACTATTCCTTTAAAGTCATCTCTGCTGCTGTCTGTCTTTTGTTAGAATCACAGCAGTGATTCAGTCTTTATCCACTGAAAGCATAACACTTTTACATTCTGTTCTTCTTCCCTGAAACCATAGAAACTAATCTGTTTGATGTTTTCAGCAGCAATACAAATAAAATAGGTGAATTCCATTTCTGTGGAACTGAGTGGAGATTCTGTTTCAAAATACAGTCCTGTGCAACCTAATCCCCTTCTATCTTTATTTCTTTCTCTTTCTCTGTTTCCATTCAGTTGGGTCTCACATTCGTCGGCTGTGTGGGCATGCTCGACCCGCCCAGGAAGGAGGTCATCGGTTCGATTAAACTGTGCAACGAGGCAGGCATACGTGTCATCATGATCACGGGGGACAACAAGGGCACGGCCGTGGCCATCTGCAGGCGAATCGGCATCTTCGGAGAGGACGAGGAGGTGACCGGAAAGGCCTACACGGGCCGCGAGTTCGACGACCTGTCGCCGGAGGCCCAGAGAGAAGCCGTCAAACGGGCGCGATGCTTCGCCCGCGTCGAGCCGGCTCACAAGTCTAAGATCGTGGGATACTTGCAGGCTTTCGATGAGATTACCGCCATGGTGAGGAGAAGGGATGATGCACCACCCCTTCAACTTTTCTCTGCTTCCTGCAAATCTACACATTGTATAAATCCTTTGTCATATATTTCTTTATTCTTGTTGCAAGAGGAAAAAAAAAAAATCCATTTTCTCCTTCCTTCAACTGTGTGTTATGTGAATGCCTTGTGCAGAATGCATGAGCGGAAGCCAGTGAGGCGTGACATGTTTCAGGTCTCTCCGAGGCTGCTCTCTCAGACACCGCCATCAAAAGCTGTCATCTCGGGCCCGCTCGGCTGCTTCCTATCTGACACACGTCTCAGATGAGGGGTTGATCTGAGGGGAAGATGGGAGGGAGGGGGAATACAATATCACCATTTGCCTGTCAGACTAACTCCACCGTTCAGTGCTGTCTAAAGCCGCTTTAGGCCCTGCCATGACAGATTAATATATCTCACTTGCTCAGCTTTAGTTTAATCCTGTCTGGATCTGAAACGATAATGAGACTTTGCATAATGAGATAGTGGTTCATTTTCAATCACCTTTAGTTTGTTACACCAAATCCGGTTTAAAGCTGTAGTTGGTAACTTTTATACAAATAACTTTTTATTGTATTTGCTCAAACTGACACTATATACTGACAGTAGTACATGAGACGGATAATCTGTGAAGAAATCAGCTTCCTCTGCCTCCTTGTAGTGTAATGTTTAGCTGTAAAATAAGAACGTTTGTGACCTGGCAGCCATGTTGAAAACAGTCAAGCCAAAACTAAGCACCGCCCACCGGCCAGAGTTCTCATTTTACAGCTAAACAGTACACTACAAGATGTTTCAGGCCGGAAATAGGCATTACAGTAACATGACAGTTTAGTCAGAGTTCACGAGAAGTGATTGACAGCTTCGTTAGAGAGTCCTCTGCTCTGATTGGTTGCTTTCCTTCAGGCGTGGGGGAATCTTGTAAATGTCATTAGGAGCACTAAAAGGTGGCAGAGGAACCTGATTTTCTTCACAGATTATCTGTCTCGTGTTCTACTGTCAGGATATAGTGACAGTCTGAGCAAATATTATAAAAAGTTATTTTTATAAAAGTTACCAACCAAGCTTTAAACAGGATTTGGTGTAACAAACTAAAAATGTAATGTAGGCTCTGAGGCTCTTGCAATAACTGCAATATTGCAATATTGACAAGCCAACCACAGGTGATGGTAAGCAACCGCCACAACCGCTATATTCATGTTCTTCTTTTCTGAATTCCTTGCAATGGGAGCGCCACATATTTATACTATGCTACAAACGGCAGCAGTGTGACGAGCCGCCTATTATCTATTTGTGTCTGTTATGCGTTTTTCTTTTTTTTCTGGTTGCTGAGAGTTGAAGAATGTTAACCTTTGGGTAAAACGCTGCGCTTGTCACTGTCACTTTTTGTACCTAGCCATCTAATCACAATGGAAGAAGGGCTGGAAAATACCATAACGACCAACCGTCACATACTACTGAACAACAATGGAGGAGAAATGAATACACATAGACCAGCGGGTCCGTCCTCTCTCCCTACGTGTTTCAGCCTTCCCTTCATCCAGAGCAATTACTCCACCTGGTGATGTCATTTCTACTTCTGCGGACGTTCCGTATCATAGCAACCAGATGCAACCCTAGCGTCTAAGCTGAAAAAAAACCCACTGCGCCTCATTGCCCTTCTGTGTTCTGCATTTAACAATATATAAGTAACTAATAAGTCATTTGTTTTAAAAATGGTCATCTTTGTCATTTAAAAACCAACAATATACCTAATAATACCCTAACAATAAAGATTATTTGTATAGCATGGAAGTCAGAAAAAGGCCATAATATTGCATATCGCGCTGTTGATGAATTAAACATTTATTTTCCATCAAAGAAGTTATTGAACTTTAATCTTCCAAAGAGGTTTATTCAGCTTTTTGCTCGTGAAAATATCCCTCTGTTATTTGAAACTAGTTGTAGTGTCCACATAAAGTAATGTTGCAGCCTGAGAAAAAATATTGAAATGACTTGGTGTTGATGTTTGACTCTCTTATGCATATATAAGTAAAGTTTTGGGATTGTTGGATTATTGGAATTCAAATACAATCCTGTGAGTCAAGTTTCTGATGCAGTATTGACAGAATGAATGATTTTTCTTGTCCCAGACAGGAGATGGCGTGAACGACGCCCCGGCCCTGAAGAAAGCAGAGATCGGCATCGCCATGGGCTCCGGCACAGCGGTGGCCAAGTCGGCATCGGAGATGGTGCTGTCTGATGATAACTTCTCCACCATTGTGGCTGCTGTGGAAGAGGGCAGAGCCATCTACAACAACATGAAGCAGTTCATCAGATACCTCATCTCCTCTAACGTGGGGGAAGTGGTCTGGTGAGGAACAGAGACGCACACTGAGATTTTCACCTTCGGCCGGACGTCCTCGGCTGATGTTTTGTGTGTCTTTCTCACTGTCCGTTCTCCAGCATCTTCCTGACGGCCATCCTGGGTCTCCCCGAGGCTTTGATTCCAGTCCAGCTGCTGTGGGTGAATCTGGTGACCGACGGCCTGCCTGCCACCGCCCTGGGCTTTAACCCCCCAGACCTGGACATCATGGACAAACCCCCCCGCAACCCCAAGGAGCCTCTCATCTCCGGCTGGCTCTTCTTCAGATATCTGGCCATTGGAGGTAGGATTAGCTCTGGCCTGAACAGACCACAGTGAATCATGTCAGAATGTAGACGGGTTTATAGTTTACAGTTGAGGATGGGTTGAACAAAAGTTGCTACAATGTCATGTAACCTTATCTATGGACATTTTTAATATTTAGAAATAAAGACACCTGCTGGAAACTAGTACAATTATTTTTTTTAGAGGTGAATTTTATATGCACCTGTCACTCATCTACCTCGGCCCTGCATTTGCAATTTCAACATCTGTCGACTAGCCAAGATGACACATAGAATTCCAGTGAAAAAAGGCAGCTGCTATTTCTCTTTGTAGTCTTGTTGTAGTCGTCATCTCTTTCGTAGTTTTGCATCTCTTTGTAGTGGTTTTGCATCTCTTTTTGGTCTTTTTGCATTCCTTTGTAGCCATTCTCTATTTGGTTGTTTTGCATCTCTTTGTAGTCGTTTTGCATCTCTTTTTGGTCTTTTTGCATCTCTTTGTAGTCGTTTTGCATCTCTTTTTGGTCTTTTTGCATCTCTTTGTAGACGTTTTGCATCTCTTTTTGGTTGTTTTGCATCTTTTTGTGATCATTTTGTGTCTCTTTGTAGTTGTCTTGCATTTCTTTTTGGACTTTTTGCATCTCTTTGTGATCATTTTGTGTCTCTTTGTAGTTGTTTTGCATCTGTTTTTGGTAGCTTTGCATCTCTTTGTGATCATTTCGTGTCTCTTTGTAGACGTTTTGCATCTGTTTTTGGTAGTTTTGCATCTCTTTGTGATCATTTTGTGTCTCTTTGTAGTTGTTTTGCGTTTCTTTTTGGACTTTTTGCATCTCTTTGCAGTCATTCTCTTTTTTGGTAGTTTTTCATCTCTTAGTAATCATTTTGTGTCTCTTTGTGACTTCCCAACAAGAAATGTGAGCAGTAACTTCAAATGGAGCTCTGGCCCTCTGGTCCCTTAACCTTTTGGGTCCCTGGGCCTGTGCCCAGTAGGCCAGTTCAATAATCCATCCATGCCTCCTGGGACTAAACTCATCTATCTTTATAGTTATAATAATCTTATACTGAACCTTTTTTTCTGACTGTTTTTCCGGTAGGATATGTGGGTCTTGGAACAGTGAGTGCTGCCACATGGTGGTACCTGTTTGATGAAGAAGGCCCACAAGTGTCTTTCTACCAGCTGGTGAGTTGTCCTGCTCTGTCTGTCTTCCTTAATGTTCTGCAGCACAGCACTGTCCTCAGAATATAGTTCTTTATTTTGATATGTACTCCCTTCCAGCTTTCTGGAGACAGTAATATTTGGTGATGGTGTACAGAAATAGAAAGGGAAGTCAGACCCATGTGGTTTGATTGCACACGGGGTGGGGACGAGGCCAAGCTTCTGCAGCTGTTCCCCCATCAGATCTGAGCTCCATCATTCAAACCAGGTCGCAGGGGTCCTGGCAACATCCTGCAGACACACATGCAGGCGCAGACGCACGTACACACACACTTAACTCCCGTCTGCCTCTCTCTACAGAGACACTTCATGCAGTGTACTGAGGACAACCCCATGTTCCAGGGCATAGACTGTGAGGTGTTTGAGTCCCGCTACCCCACAACCATGGCCCTGTCTGTGCTGGTCACTATCGAAATGTTCAACTCTCTCAACAGGTAAGCCATCTTCTGTTGGGTTGTAAAAACACTCCTTAAATGTCACGGCCGTCAGATATTTATTAAAAAAGAAGACACTGTCATCCAACAGACAGCACTCCCTTTGGGAAAGAATTAGCCAGCCGTCTGAGGGATAACAGCACGGTCTCCATGTCAGAATAACACATCCATCACAAACATCAACTCTTTTCACTGCTGAAGGACTTAACGTTGCTGTTTATAATGACTATGTATTTTAGAATCTGCATTTGGTGAATGTGGCAAAGGAATTAGCCACGCATCTAAAGAAATGGAATAATGCTTATTTGGGGAGGCAGAAAATAAAAAAGGAACAGTGGTATGAAGGGAAAACTCCCCGTGTTTTTGCCAGGATTGCTCATGGAGCAAGTCTGTCAGTGGCTCCCTATAGAAACAAATACGAATGTCTCATTTAGGAAAGAATCTGAGAAAGGGAAGGTTAGAATAAAGAGCTGCCTGACCAGTGAAAATGTTATCCCTAACCAAGACTGACAGAGGAGACACATGTTTACATGGTTACTATCACCCACATAAGGAGGCAGATGGGTTGTTATGATGCGCACATTTGATTCATTGCAAAGATAATCTAATTAAATGTCGGCTTGTTTCTCATGCATGATAGAAAGACTTCCATGTAAGTGCCTAATGGCTGAATTGTCGACATGTTTTGATCTATTAAAACGTCTCCCCGCCAGTTTGTCTGAGAACCAGTCCCTGATCAGGATGCCTCCGTGGGTCAACATTTGGCTGCTGGGAGCCATCATCCTCTCCCTCTCCCTCCACTTCTTGATCCTCTATGTTGAGCCTCTGCCGGTAAGTATTCATCCATCCATGAGACGCTTGTAGACTCTGTCACTGAGCCGACTTGGGATCTATAGGGTGTGATGAAGAATGGATATTGATAATCATACATATACCATGGTTCAACTGCATGGCAGTATTTTTAAAAGGCAGATTATTCTTGACATTGTTTGTGTTCTGACGGCAAAACATGCCTTGAGAGAAAAGTACGGTGGCTCTGAAAGCTCAACACACTGCAACTTCAGAAAACACAACCGAATACAGAAACACAACCGAGTGCAGAAACCGAATACAGAAACCACAACTGAATACAGACAACGCAACCAAATACAGAAAATCTAACCGAATGCAGACAACGCAGTTGTATCCAGGCAACGCAGTCAAATGCAGGCAACGCGGTCGGATACAGAAAAAGGCAGTCGGATAGAGACAACGCAACCGAATACAGAAAACGCAACCGAGTACAGAAACACAACCAAAAGCAGAAAACGCAACCAAGTACAGAAACCGCAACCGAATACAGACAAGGCAACCGAATGCAGACAACGTAATTGAATGCAGACAACGCAACCAGATAGAGACAACGCAGATGAATGCAGACAACGCAACCGGATAGAGACAACGCAGCCAAATACAGAAAACACAACAACAAGGGGTCACTAAACATGGTGGGCATGTTCATCCCTTTTTAGTGTCCCCTGGAAACTTGTGTTTGTAATTCTTTTCCGTTGCATTCTGTGGAATCACATGCTTTTTTGTATTTAGTTGTGTTTTTTCTATTTGCAGCGTTTTTTCTAAATGCTGTCCGTGTTGTCACGCGGAGCAAAAATCTTCACAGCGGTGAAGATTTTTTTCTTCATTTGCTTGTTTGTTTTTTTTAGTTACAGTGCGTTGAGCAGAAAAGGCTTCATTGCACAGTGTCTACTCTGGCTCTCTCCAGCATCTGATGCATTGTTAGAAGAGTTTCTGACTTTTGGATGTCCTCTGTCCTTCAGTTGATCTTCCAGGTGACCCCGCTGCGCTGGGCCCAGTGGATCGTGGTCCTGAAGATTTCCATCCCAGTCATCCTCCTGGACGAGGCACTGAAATATATCTCCAGGAACCATCTAGAAGGTATGTTGAGTCTTTTTGGTTCACTTTTCCCAATGAATCAATCCAGAAAAATGCGGGTGTTATGAGTCTGAAATATTTATAGTTTATTAAAATCAATGAATGTGGAAAATCATATTTTACTGACTCTTCTCTTCTGCTCTTTTTTCCTCTCCTGCAATTCTAATTCAGCCTAAACTCTTTTTATCTCACCTTCTGTGAAAAGGTACTCTATTTCCAACCTCTTCATGCCTTCTTCCCTCTCCACTAGAAACTGATATGATCGCACTCTGTATTCTAAATGATGTGTTTGTTTTTATCCTGGCAGGTGATGAGGAGAAGAAATACCGTAGGAGATGGCGGCAGCTGAACTAAGACCTCTCCCTCAACACACTCACACACTTAGACACACCTTCCCTTTATGAGCTAGAAACCTTTTCTCTCCCCTGTCCTCATTCCCCACTCCTGCATGTCCAACAAAAACCACCACTAGAAACGAGCGGGGCTTGCATGAGAACGAGTGTGCGAGAAAGAGAGAGCATGCGTGTTCCTGCGAGCATGGCTTTGTACGAGTGTGTGAGTAAATGAGCGCTGTGTGCGTGTGAACAGGCAGATGCAGGCCTGTCTTTATAGTTGCGAGAGCGAGAAACAACTGCAGAAAGAAAAAAGATACCAAGGCTCTGCTTTTTAAAGATTTCTGCTCATCGGTTTTACAGTACAAACATTGTGGTGCAGTAACTGGACTTTGGGGGAGGGAGGAGAGGGGAACGCAGGTTGAGAATACCG
>CAKAOI010033812.1:23169-38125 GCA_916701655.1 Sebastiscus albofasciatus
GAAATTAGCACAGAGACCGAAAGAGAGATGGAGAGGCTCTGCCACTGGAGAAGAGACTGGTGTACACACTGGCAAAAGAAGAGCATCAGCAAGAACGTGGAAGATGAGAACAGCCGGCTCTCGAGGCGCCGTGACCGGCGCAGAGAGACATCGTTTCTGTGTGTGTCCACAAAAACATTACCTGGCTTCTGCCTCCCACACTACCGGCAGTGAGTTCCAGCCAGCTCTGCGGGAGCGCGGCCTTATCAGCACAACACAATTACATCTCTGGCCAGTTTGTCCCAGCGCTGCTCCCTTCGTCGCTCCTCGTCGTTTGATCGTGTTTTATGCACTCTCCTTTTGCCCGTCTTGCTCTCTGTCTCTCTTTCTCTGTCTCTCTTTCTCGCTCTGTGCCGAGGAGGCAGCTGTGGGCCCGGGGGCGGGGTCGTGACCTTATCGGGTTCTTATCGTCGCTCCGCCTAATGGTGTGAATAGCTTTACGCCGCTTGGCCGCTTCCTTCGCCTCTTTAATTCGAGGAGCTGAGGTCAGCTCACAGACTTGTCAAACATATATATATATATATTAAAACAAATAAAAAATGTCAAACCGCAACCAAACCAGCATATCAGTAGAGTAGTTGTCAGCCAGCCCACCCAGCTGGTCTTGTTAAGCCTCACTTTAATGTCCATCTGCTGTGCTGCCATTGCAGTTTTAGCCGACAAATGTCTAAATTAAAGGCAGAGATGAGCAACAGGATGAAGCACCGGGACATTTTGTACATAATAATTGTCTCGGAGCATCACGTTGTTTATCTACTTTTAATTTATTCAGTTATAGAGTGCTACAGGAATGAGTCCTAAAACCCGGAAATGAGTTAGCATTTTAGCACTTCCGGTTCCCTCGTCTGGAAGTCAATGGGTTTTTAGTTAGATGCCTGAAATAAACTCTGTGGTTAGCTTAAGAGATTTGTTCTACGATATAAAAGACATCAGTAAATACCCCACTCGTGAAGCCTTTCTGTGTCTACAAAAAGGCGGCTGCTGACAAGTGGCTAAAGGAGACTACTAAACATCTGCCTCGTCGTGTATTCTCACGCTCATGCTACTGTGGTGTAGCTCGTCTATAGCCTAACGTTAGCTTTTTACTTCTGGCTATTGCATTCACGCTTCAGAAATCATAAAAGTGGTGTTCATATGTGAAGATTATCTTGCTGAACAAAACGTGTGAGTATCATAAACGTGTGTTTGCCACAGAGTTTATTTTCTGCAATAATCCAAAACCCAATGGAACAATCCCATTGGCTTTTTGTCGAGGGAAACAGGGCGATGCTAACTTCCTGGTTGGCCTACAAAAATACCCCTAGAGTACTCTATTTCTAACCCTGCACCAGCGCTAATGTATGTGTGTGCGTATAGCCTTACTTGAATTAGTTTGTCTGATTTGACTTGATCGGTCGTCGCATCGCACAGATGATGTAGTTAACGTAAGTTAAGGGTAAACTGCTCGATTGTGTCAGTCTCACTTGGTCACGAATCATTTATATATTTAACATCCATGCCTTATACAGCCCACTGCACCTCCACATTGAATATGTGGTCGACATGAATGTGTTTCTGCTAGCCTTTAATCAGCCTTTTTCCCCCACCGCCACCACTGATGTTCATTGTGATCGCTCGAGGTCTTGGAGACTCTGAATGTCCACCTGGTCTGTTTGATAGGGAACCCCTTTTCGTTGTGCTTTGTTGCGCTGCTTCCCTCAGCTCCTCCCGCTCTCTCAGTGCTTTAGCGACTCACTTTGGTATTGTTTTATAATGACTAAATAGTGATGTATTTGACTGAATGAACCCACGCGGCATGGATTGTGTCTTCATTATGGGTTTATGTGTTGGGCCCTGGTGCTCTGCGGACTGGGTCAGTGGTGTTTTTGGTCTCTTGTTGCTTCCACGTAGGACAGAGGAGAGTGTGCACATTACAAAAAAATCCAATTCAAATGAATTTATTAAAGCAACGTTTTGATTCCAGAGATCTTCAAAGCAACTGTTGCCTGTCTCTGTGAATGTGCAGATCTTTTTCCTTCCTTTTCTTGCTTCCAGACCTGATTTCAACAAGCAGGACTGATCTCCGCAGTGTGACATAGAGGAGCATAGTTTAGAATCTAAAGGAAACTCCATCCTTAGACACTTCCAACATTAGTGACCAATCTGCTCTTGCTTACGGGACTCTATTTAGTTGTATTCATCTATTTTGTTGCTTGGTGATGTTTTTTTTTTTTTTTTTTTTCAAACTCCAGGGGATAACTAGCCAAACTTAGATGGCATGACATCATCAAGTCCAGATATTTCCAGTTCCACATGCTCTCTGGGGTCATTCTTGGAAATGTACAGTAGGAAATCATTCACTTAAAGGGGACATGTCAGGAAAAAACTCACTTTTTCAGTGCTTGCGCTCGTATATTTAGGTATCTGGAGTTCCTACCAACCCACAAACCGTGAAATAAGAGTCTGTTTTATGGGCTGCCTCGATCAGGAAACATGTGATTCAAAAAAAACTTTCAGATTTGGCTCCCCTTCCTATGTCACATGCAGGCTCATTAGGGATATACCACTCACAGCTTGAGAACTACCTTTGTAAAGGTGCACCAGATTTTTATCGCAAACCAATCAGAGCAGACTGGGCTTTTTCTAGAGGGGGTCGCTAAAACAGAACGTTTCAGACAGAGGGTGAAAACAAAGGGTGGTAAAATAATGTGTTTTTTGAACATTAAAGGGGACATATCATGATCATTTTCTGGGTTTCTACTAGAACGTGTTTAAATGCTTTAATGTCCAAAACACATTATTTTTCTCATCCTGTCTGTCTGAATATACCTGTATTCACCCTCTGTTTGAAACGCTCCGTTTTAGCGCCTGTCTCTTTAAGACCCCCTGCGGAAAAAGCCCAGTTTGCTCTGATTGGTTTGCGATAAAAATCTGGTGCACTTTGACAAAGGTAGTCAAAGACCATATATTGCCAAGAAGTGAAAGTCCATCGATCGTTCCATTGCGACATGAACGCTTTCGCCATTTTGGACCGAAAGCAACTACACCAGTAAAACGTCCACATAAAAAATTAAAACTAAATTAGTTCTGTTTTATTGTTAGTATTCTACTGTAATGGCCTGTGTTGAACAATAAAAGACTAGAAATATAATACGTGTTTTCAGTCTAAAATGGCCAAAATTTGCTTCTATATTCGTTGACTTGGTTCTCAAGCCGTGGGCGGTAATTCTAATGAGCCTGCATGTGACATAGGAAGGGGAGCCAAATCTGAATTGCTTGTTGAATCACATGTTTTCTGATCTAAGCCAGCCCCCTGACTTGGTTGTCGTATTTCACAGTTTGTGGGTTGGTAGGCACCCCAGATACCCAAATGTATGAGCACAAGCACTGAAAAGTTTTTCATGATATGTCCCCTTAAAAGTAGAAGTTGAACCACAGACCGACGACAACATGAGAGGATTTAAGGGTAGACTATTCCTTCTAATTTTATACCACAAGCTGGATTTTGTGTCAAGTAAATAATGGCTTGATTCTGACTCTATTTGACATAAAACAAAGCGTTACATGTACGTTCAGTCTTTGTTCCACCATCGTGAGAATGTGGCACCTCTGTCCAGACCAGCAGACCACCTGTCCCCGTCCCAGCAGGTCTCCATGGCTCTGTTAACATGCTGGCACTCTGGCCACCAGGCACTATAGGTCTGTATAGCCTTGTTATTTACTACTGAATCCTCAACTCTGTACAGAAGATGAGAATATGATCGCATGGAACCTTGTTACTGTAATAATAACCTATACAGTATGTAATATTTAATTTTTTGATAACTTACATCAATGAAACCTACTTACCAACAACACAGACTTGCGAGAAACCTTTTTTTTATTTTTCTTTGAGCACATGGTATCTAAGGATCTCCTCTTTTCTGTTGTTTTGTAGAATAGAAAGGTTGTTTTCTTCATTGTTCCCATTTGGTTTTTACAGTTGCTGGGGTTTTGTGTCTTTTACTGTAGGGGGAAGAATATGACGTTATCATGTTTAAGATAGACAAGAATCATGCTTACGCTAATTAATGGCGATGATCATTTCAGCGATGGTTATCCGGTGTGAGAATGTTCCAAGAATTTGTGAATGAACTGTGTCTGGTTTACACTGAGCGATAAGCAGTGATGGATTATGAAGTTTTATGACTGTACATTGAAGGGCTTGGTGTGGACGCAGGCTCTAGAGACCCCCCGACAATCCTTTTGGGTCTTCTAGCATGGTACTCTAAGTCTTCTACCATCTGTTAAACAATAACCACCTTTACTAACAGTGAAGGAGTGATCAGGTTCATATGAATAACACCTGACCAACCGTTCCCTTTTTCTGTCTATATAGACGAGTAAACAGTCTCTAGAGCCCGGGTTCCACCTCTGAGAAATTAAAAGGATTCTCTGTATTGCCTTGTTAATATTAATTGTGGACACATAATTTTATAAATGACAAAGACGTGGAAATAAAGATAATTTATCTTGTTATTTATTCAGAGGTTGTGTTCTTTTTTTATGTGCTGTTTTAAATATGAAACCGTTTTCTTTGGAACTACTTCAAGAAATAGTCCCAAAGAAAACTGTTGACAGGGAGGTTTTGTTGATTATTTGTCATTTTTCAATTCTTTACAGACCCTGAACTAAATTCCATTCAGAGGTTTTCAGAGTTGCATATTTCAAAACCTGGGAGCATACAATAAAATGATCTGCAGCTATATGACCGTTTTTTCACCAGGGTGAGCACAAGAATACAGAGACCTTAGTCAAAATGGGTTTTGCAAGTTACAGTTTTTCTCCATTATTTTGATGAAATGATGTTTAAAAAGGCCTAGTTTGGGGAATAAGTGATACAGACACAAACACTTTACATTCGCAAAACAGCAAGCACATCCTCCAAAAGGTGTTTTCACAACCACACAGCTTGTACGGGCGCTGGATCAGGAAACAAACTGAAGGTAACAGTCTGGCAACAGATCTGCACGCTGGTAGATCCCAGAAAATTATGTTTCCATCTGAAGTCTTTGTCAGGCATTGTCTGATTAACGTAACAAAGCACAACCAGCAATCTATAGACATAAACCCATCTCTCAGGTGGTTGTGATCTGCATGATTGACAGTCAATCTACTCTTGGGCTGGACCAATCCATGGGTGGGATTATGAGACAATGGGCACCTGGGAACAGACATGCAAAAGGCCCCACCACCTCTCCTACACAGGAGCAAGACACACCAACTTTATCGTTGTTAAACCTCTTTTTGTGGTTGTTTTGGTCTTTTTGTAGTTATTTTTTTCTTCGTGGTTGCTTTGTCCCTCTTTATAGTTGTTTTATGTGTCTTTGTAGTCATTTTTGAGTCTTTGTAGTCATTTTTGAGTCTCTTTGTAGCTGCTGGATGACATTATTTGGTACTCTCTATATACTACTTTCTATCTGTGGAAAAAATACATAAAAAAACAAATATTATATTATACAAGAACATATTAAATGTTTTTAATTGATTCAGTAAAATATTATTCATGAATCACATAAATCACCCCAGATGATCTTAGAATCTAGTACAAAGAAAAGTAGAAAATAATATATATGTCAAAAGGGGTTAAATGACCAACGTACAAACTAGCAATGAGCTAACATCTGTGTTAATTCAGAACTAGTCATACAATCAACAAAGTCACATACTGGTATTTAAAAGGAAAATACTGCAACAAAAACTCTTCATATAAGATCTCAGACGACACGGTGAAACGCATAAAATCGTAACTTCAGACCTGCAACCATGAAGTGCTGATAAACAGAACTGAAAAATGAAATGAACAGACTATTTAAAGCAGTCTGTTTACTGCTCCATATGCTTTCCTTTCCTTTACATCAGACCACACCAGCTGTAACATCCTGTCTGCTCAGAAACCCTAGTTAAGTTAAGTTGGGTTGGCTTTATTGCCACTACAGTAAACAGTAAAATACACAAAGCACCATGAATATAACAGATGAGCTAAAAACAATATACTTTTAAATACAAGAGGTTTGCAAATCACAAGTCAAATCATTTAAACATGGTAAAATGTACAAAATATAGTATTTTTATGTCATTCTCAATCAATTTGTTCCTTGTGACTTCATATAATTGTTTTCTGTTTCAATTTTAATTAGTGCTTTTTAAAAATACCAATGTATCGGGGTTCTGGGGGACCCCAGTCAGAAGCATCTAATTGCAGCCTATGCAGTTTTAATAGATGGAACTATTTATTGACTTCATGTTTTCCATGGATCCTAATTAAAAGTATCACACACTATCAGTGGGGTGGGGGTACTACTAAGTGTCGTTGCTACAATAAATCTGACCCGGTTAAAGAGATCCAGAACCGGATCCAGAATCGGATCTAGACACTAAAATAGGAGAGGATGTGGTTTAAGATAATCAGAAAATACTCATGTATGTAATGTTGGTTGTGTCTTATAGTAGCTTATTCTTTACTTTAAAATAATACATGAGTACAGAGTATTATTCATCTAATCTTGTTACCAACACAACCACTTTAGTATCATGCATTGAATCGATGGAGAAGTGCATTGAACCTTTTGAACCAGCAGGGGGTAATGTTACACCACCTTGTCTGTACTGTATAAAGCTGTAAGGTCCTGTCAGGATGTTTTGTATGTTCAGTCCCCATTCCTCTCAAGTAGAACAGGTCGTTTTGTTGTGTAATGAGGACTGACCCAGTGAGTCTCTGCTGCTTGTGTCTCCTATTTTTTTTGTGATTTACATTTTCCTGAATTTTGAAAGATATAAAGGACAATATACACATAAATAACTTTAAAATAGAGGACTAAGACATTAACTAGTAAAAACACAAATTAGAATACAACCAAAATAAAAGTAGAAAAAGGCTGTGTTGTAGGTGCAACTAAGTGGGAAAATATATGGATGTCTGTGTGCATAGTGTACCTGGGAGGAAGCTAACCTATGAGTTTGTCTTTAAGGGCCATTCATGTACCTTTCTATCCTGCCCAGCATAGAGAAGGATACCTGTTCATATGCCAGTCTGCGATTGATGGTGCATGAACTGACCTCCACTGTTGGACAAGCAGTCTCCTAGCCAACATAAGAGAGGTCTCGACCCAATCATGTCTTTCAGGGTGGACGGATCCCCCAACAGAAATAAGCGAATGCAAAAGGGGACTTCTAGGCCAACAATTCTCTGGATACATTCATGAACTGATGTCCAAAAGTCCTGCAAATTGGGGCGACACCATAGGACACAAGTTAAAGGGGAACACCACTTAAATTAAGAATTCCAATATGTTATTTCCTTGGCCTAGAAAAGTTCAATCAATATTTGTGAACATAAGCTACTCTCTCTCAAAGAAACCAGAGAAGTAAATCTCCAACGTGTGATGTCATAGGGAATAAAGTTGGAGCTGCTCCATAGACATTGAATGGGAGACCCAGAGAGTGTTTGTTTTCTTCTTTTATACCCAAATCAGCCTCAGTCTATTGTAGTGTTGTCAGCTGTGAAATAGAAAATGTTCCCGTATACTCAGAACGTTCCCCTGGGTGCTCTCAGTGGCATCGACAACATCTCGCTCCATTCATTGTCTATGGAGCGGTTCCACACTTTATACCCTATGACATCACAAATTGGAGTTTTAGCACTGTAGTTTTTGATTCTGGGAGACAGATGTTCATGTTTACTAATATTTTTTGGACTGTCTTAGACCATAGGAATAACATGTATTATTCCAGCACCCATGGGTCTTTTGAGCTTAACCCTATACAAGCTAGAGCGTGTCCAATACATTCTGTTAATAATCTGTGATTGAATTTAACTGTTTTTGTCTTGAGCACACAGTGTCAACACAGCTTTTAGAATCTGCCTAAACACAATAACATGCACCTACACCTGCCTGCCTTTCTGACTACGAACCAATTACCACACAGTCGTCATGCTTCCTCAGATCTCACATGTGAGAACGACACACACCCTCTCCAGGGGGAAGTTCCTGGAGGGAAGGTGGGGTCCCAAGAGCTGCAGGGGAAATAGAAGAGGATCTCATTAGTACTATCATCAGCCCGTTATTTCCACCCTGAGCCTCAGATGGATGCAGGATAGGGAAAGTCAGCAGGGGCACTGTCCCAGTGAAACACACACAAACAGACACACGTGCAGGGCAGCTGAGAAAACACAATGATGGGGAAATGGAAAAGGTCACATGAGGACCGAAGGTGTTGGGATGGAATAGGTTCTTTATATCTAAATCTTCCTGTAATAATAGGGTGCAAAACCTCTGGTTAAAGTTCTAAGACGAAAACGTGGACAACTCCCAGACCGGACAACGCCGTGGTAGCAACCTGTCAATCATAAGGTAGCCACGCCCAAAAGCATCCTCTGCTTTATGGTCTATTTGACTCTAAATGGGACCATAATTTACTAAATGAACATCATGCTGTATTGAAGAAGACTTGAAACTAGTGATTGAGACCATAAACTCATGTTTACAATGTTTACTGAGGCAATAAATCAACTTCTTTTTGCAACCAGAGGAGTCGCCCCCTGCTGGCTGTTAGAAAGAATGCAAGTTTAAGGCACTTCAGCATTGGTAGCCCACTGGTTCAAAGCAACATATCAGGACAGTGGTGCTGTAATTACTGTAATCGATTAGACATGTCGATAAAATATACAAAAAAACTCAACACCCTTGACTTTGGGGACCTTGGCGGCTGGAAAAATCATTATAGACTCCCACACAAGTTATCATTGAAAACTTCACTACTGTCAAACCAGGATGAAGTTCTAACTCAAAGCAGGGGTCACAGATGTTTGATAATGATCAGGTGATGCATTGTGCCTACATTAGACTAGCCTAACTATGCATATACAAGGCTGTGTGCTGGCTGATTTGCACCATGACTCATATGAGAAGAAGCAGAGACTGCTCGCTGAGCAGTGGGCTCCATGAGGACACACTTCTAGAGAAGGGCCTCGAGACAGAAAAGGCCTGAATGTACTTTAAATTTGAGGGGATGATTGTGCTGTGAGGGAGGACATCCTGCACCTTATCCCGTGGTGTCAGCCAGTGTTGTGCTGCAAGGCTGAAACTGTTGCCAAGAAACTAAATGAACTTGAAATGAACTTCCCCCTGCACGGCAGCGACAGGGAAGAGGAAGTAGCGTCCTCTCAAAGGCTGCAGCGCCCACTAGAACCACTGTCCGCTCGGTCCACCAGCTGATGAATGGTCTAATATACTGGGTGCAGTGTTTTCAGGGACTGGAGTCATGAAGTACTGTACTTATGTGCCAAATTAAGTACTTGTACGAGTATTTTATTTTTTATTTTTCTTTATACTTCCACTTTCAGAGGGAAATATTGTACTTTTACGGCTCTACATTTATTTGACAGCTACACTTACTGTTTCCTTTACAAATAATAATAAAAAATGCATACAAAGCATAAGAACAGTTGTTTAAAATATGATGCTTTGTTCTAGATTAAACCATCCAACAATATATATTCTATTAGAAAATTGATTGATAACTATTTTTGCTATGATTTTTATGCAAAAATGGAAAACATTTGATGTGCCTTATCAAATGTAAGGATTTGCTGCTTTTCCATTTGATCATTTTATTCATTTATTTTATTTTATTTTATTTTATTTTATTTTATTTTATTTTATTTTATTTTATTTTATTTTGTTTTGTTTTGTTTTGTCTAACCATTGGTTGGATAAAACAAACAATGTGATGAGTTGTTATTATGGGCTCTGAGTAAGTGTGATGAGCATCTCTCACTACTTTATGAAGTTTCACAAACCAAACAATCAATCAATTAATTTATCGATAAATATATAAAATAGCTATAACATTCCATTTTGTTTTAAGATACAAAAAATAAAAATAAATTACAAAATAAATAACTAAAATTGATAAATGTTGGGTCTACTTCATCCAAATAAAACAGTAAAATGCTATTTACACATTAATGGATGAGCATTAATAATCAAATAGTAATAAGTAAAACTGTAAGAGTCACAAGGGGTAATTTTTCTGCATTGAACACTTTCGATTCTTAAAGTACACTTTCCTTATTATACTTACTTTTACTTAAAGGTGCAGTGTATAGGATTTGGCATCATCAACTCAAACTTCTCCCACTACGGTGGCCGGCGTAAATACGTGAAACGCGAATGAGCCAGTGTTTTGTTTGTCCATTCTGGGCTACTGTAGAAACACGGCGGCCATAAACTCATGTTTACAATGTTTACTGAGGTAATAAATCAAGTGAGACGTAGGCTCATTTTCTCATAGACTAAGGAACTTCTGCATTGGCTTCACTTCTCAGAGTTGCCCATGGTTATAAAAGTTACATATTTGACATATTGTGGAAACTTGAAACCTTCAGAGAGAGAATGAGTAGATGTAATTTTAAGAATTTTGACTAGTTAAATGAACTTTAAGACACAAGCTAAAATATTTTTAGATCTTAAACCTTTGGTGGGGATCTTTAAGCTTACACTATGTATCTAGTAGGCCTGTCACATAAAACGAGCATCATACTCTCACACAAAAGAATGCCACCAACGTGATGCATCTTTTATCTCTCTCTAAATCCAATCTCCATTATCTATCGCTCCACCGGAGCCACTCAGAGTCTAACAGTATAGTATAACTCACTGAGGTGTAAATGTATGTGAATGTGAGGTGTAGTAGAAGCACTGCTCAGCAGCACACATCCCATGGGGGAATAAAAGGTTAAACGTATCTCCTGGTAATCTAATTGATTGTGATGGCCACAGTTGATGAATTTATTGCCTTACAAAGCATTCAGCGAGGCAACAGTGGAGCCCCAGTAATTACATTGTTAGGCTATACCCTCTGCAGTCACAAATGACCGTTCTGCTTATCTTCACTAATTACTGAGACGTTTCATTTGGGATGTAGACCAGTAGGGGTTCTGGCTGCACTTTTGCTCTGTTGCACTGTTTTTTAAATGCAATCTTGAATAGAGGAGCAGGATAGGAAATTACACACATGCATATGTGATTATAAAACCTATAATATAATTCCCTGCAGGTATAACACAGTGTAAATCATAAATGGTGATAATAATAGTGCAGTGAATAATGGAACAATGGTGCTGCAGGAACCTAACCCTCTGCAGTCACAAATGACCGTTCTGCTTTTCTTCACTAATTACTGAGACGTTTCATTGGGGATTCTCTCAACTGGGAAATGGCCAGTAGGGGCGCTATAGCTGCACTTCAGCTCCAGAAATTCCCTGTTTTTTAAATGCAATCTTGGATGGAGGAGTATTATAGGAAATTACACACATGCATATGTGATTATAAAAGGTATAAAATAATTCCCTGCATGCATAAGGCAGTGTAAATCATAAATGGTGATAATAATAGTCAATATCATTTGGGATTTTTCTCAGCTGGGAAATGGCCAGTAGGGGCGCTATAGCTGCACTTCTGCTCCATAAATTCACTGTTTTTTAAATGCAATCTTGAATAAAGGAGCAGGATATAAAATTTCACACTTATATATGTGATTATAAAACGTATAAAATAATTCCCTGCAGGTATATGGTGATAATAATAGTGCAGTGCATAATGGCACAATGGTACTGCAGGAACAGGGCGGGTCTTAGGACCCATGGATTCATCTCTTGTGGAATAATAAAAGTTGGTCTGTCGACGTGCTTCAAAGCAGAGTCAAAGTGTGTGTATGTGTGTGTGTGCGTGTGAGAGCAGCCCTCCTCCTGCAGTGGTGCAACAATAGCCAGCTGCTGCTGCTGCCGGCGGAGCTGCGTGTGGACGTTCAGCCGCTGGGTGTCTTCACTCTGCGGGCTGAGCTTCAGACACAGAGAGGCTGGTCCGTGGTTATCCGGAAGAGAGGGGTGTGACACATGGGACACACATCTCAGAGCAGTAGATCCTGACACACTTCTCGCACCAGAAGCCTGGATGTCTTTTCTGCGAGTGTATGTTAATAATCAGCTGTAGAGTAGAGTGAAACCAAACAGGCTGCGTGCGTCCAAACGGGACATCCCCAACACCCTCCTCTTCCTCCTCTGGATCTCTGCTTTAAAGGGGCTCCAACAGAGCTCTCATTAGGGTGAGTGAAACTTTTAATATCATATCATAATCTCAAGTGCATTCCTGTTTAGTCATGGCTGCGTAAATATGGGGAAGTGAAAAGCTGCTCGTGCTATCAGTGCACTAATGCACGTGTTTCCCCTCTGTGTGTTTTATTGTTGCACATAAGGAGGGTATTTTATTGACTCCTCTGCAGCTGCAACTGGGTTTTAACCACTTTGCATACACGCTTGCGCACGAGCACGCACTTTGCACCGTGAAATTGTGGACGCTGTACGCCAATAATGGGCCATTGATGTGTGTGTCATGCACCTGTGTATCCTCCTCATGTGTTACAGAGTGGGGGGATCCACTAGGGACCTCTCTAAACGACCAAAGTGCTCCCTGATTCCTCCTAGTGTCTAGGAATGAGTCCAGAGCCAGACAGACAGAGATGTGAGCTCTGATCACAGGTTTCCCCCTCAGACCCATCACACATGGGAGTCTGTGTGTCTGAAATGCAAACTGGTGCTGAAATTGATTAGACATTAGACAGACAATCAATCAACAACAACACTGCTGGTTATTGATTAATCATTTAAAGCTGCAGTAGGCAGAATATTTTTTGGCATCATTGGACAAAAATTCTATAATAACCTTTCAGCATATTGTAATTCAAGTGTCCTGAGAGAAAACTAGACTTCTGCACCTCCTCTTGGCTCTGTTTTCAGGGTTTAAGAAAATGTTGCCCCTGACGGGAGACTTTGGCCAATCACAGGTCATTTCAGAGAGAGAGCGTTCCTATTGGCTGTTCATTCAACGGAGGCAGCTGTCAATCACTCAAAACTCTGATCAAACGGTCAAACTAGGCAGCGCTGATCAAATATGAATCAATATTCTGCTACTATAATGCCTATTTAATGCCAGTAAACTAAGTAAAACACGTACAGAAACAACGTAACAGAAGTATGGAAATCACATCACTAACGTAACTTCAAAATATCTCAACAACACTTTGGGACACAGTCTCCTGGTTGTAAGTCCTTGGTTTGTTCCACCTCCCCTCCCGCCCGCCATAACCACGCCTTTCTCACGTTTTTTATTCTACGTCACTAGCTCGGTGCATAGCATATTTACACGGATGCATTTACATTGCTGTCAACACAGACTACATGGCATACAAATGACACGGCAAAAGCAAGAAAGGCATTCTTCTTATTGCATGCGAAATCACTTGCGATTACCATGTGATTCATACATCATTTAGTGCGACCGGGCTGACACCGTACACCAATACACCTTGGTAATTTACAGTACAATTAGCTGTAAATGGGTACAGCTCTGGTTTGCTTTTAGTCAGCACTTAACCTTTGTTTTTATATCTGGAATTAATTTGATTTCAGTTGGTAATGTGTTCCAGAGTTGGCAGCCCTTTATGGAGAAAGCTGATTGTCCAAATTTAGATCTACGATGCTATTTCACAGCTGCCACTCACCATGTGTTACTGTCTTGTCTTTGGATATATCTGGAAAGAGCCTCAAGACAAAAATGAGTGAAGCTCTGAAAGCTAAGTATATTGTGTCTTTTTAATCTGCGACAGTGATGTAACCAGACAGGCTTTTTATCCCTCATTTTCAGTGCCTGATTGTATACGGATTGTAGACTGTGATGCTTGAGCTCATACTGTCATACAATATGAAGAATGGGAGAAAATCATAGAGCGCATAAATAACTGGGTTTCCTGAGTCAGTATGTATGTAGTGCCTGACTAATGTTAAACCATTAAGGTTGGTTTCTTTACTTGTTTACCAAATTTGAGCTGTGGATCTAAGATTATTCCTCATTGACCTCCTCTATTAATTCATTCTATATCTTGATTTTAAACATTTTCAAGTGAGCCCTCTTTTCCAATGGAGAAACTGTGTTTTAGAAAGTGGGTGTCTTATTTAAACAAGCGACGGCTTCATGTCCGCCTCAAGTGGTGCTCATTTCACCCTGTTCACGAGTCGTTTAATCCCCCCATTCATGAGGCACGGGGGGCTGAATTGTTCCTTTTGAATTTACTTGAAGGATGACTTCAAAAATGAATTGACTCTCCAGCGCTGCACCTTGAAAAACAGCGAGTACATGAATGACATGTAACAAATTAGTGGAGCGTCTCCACTTTTGTTCTCAACCCCTGAAGAATGAATTGGCAGAGTCTGCGTATAGTGTCTGCTCACTGAAGACAAAAGCAGTTTCACTTTTGGTTGGCTTTGGCAGCATGATGATCTTCACATGCCGATATTTAGTATGCGCTCTGCTGAATTGGCCGGAGGCTGCGTGTATTGTTGCTGAGCAGTTCGACTTCACAGGATTATGATGCTGCCTTGCATGTTGTCCTGTTGTACCTGTCATCTTGCAGCAAAATGACGGTTTGTCCAGTAATGTGTAATGAACAAAACAAAAAATAGACCACAAAATGTTCCCAGAAATTGTCTTTCTAGTATGGACTTTTTTGTCTGGGTGGATTTTCCTTTGAGAAGGGAGGTGTACTCTGATTGAAAGGAACCAGGTTTGCACTAGTGTAATGCCCCGAGTCATTCTGACTTGTGTTTGCAGTGCTTTACAGGGTTTGCTTGGTGTAAATTAGCAACTCCAACATCACTTCTGCTTCTCTTGCCCACTTTTTGTTGCTGAGTGTGCTGACGGCTGTAACACTTCTTCATGTGGGCTTTGGTAATCATACCAGAGCTGCGACCCAGCTACTGAAAAAGAGGACATGTCAACAGCTCCCAGCTCCTTCAGCCCCTCTGGGAAATCATTTGAGTAAGGCGGGGGGGGGGGGGGGG
>CAKAOI010033812.1:38204-138781 GCA_916701655.1 Sebastiscus albofasciatus
GTTGTGTGTGTGTGGATCCTTGTGTCAGTGTGTGCAGGTGTATGTGTATGTTGTTTCTTTAATACACGTCATGAACAGTTTTATGTTTTATTGCCTGGACATCATTCATCCACATCATGTCAGGCACAGCTAAACTCAGAATCAGAGAATAAACAGGTAGCGTCTCTGCTCTTCGACTGCACTGTGCTGGTTAGTGAACACTGCTGTACCCTGCTGCTTCTCTTATTGCAACAATTTTCTATTTCCGGTCCTCATACCAATTGATTGTGATCACTTAATCACTGTAAAGCTACATACAGTCTGCAGGAAGGGCCTTTCTTTTATCCAGCCAAACCAAGAGACCCTTATATTTGTTCAATGTGTAATTGCTTCATGTATCCCCCAAGTGATCATCAGTGGGCTGCACCTCCCCATGCATCTCTCTCTGTGTGTGTGTGTCTGTGTGTGTGGCTGGCCATGAAGACAAAGCACTCAGAAATGGATGAAAATTGAAATCAGTGCATGACCTAGAGGGGTTAGGCATTAGTAGGGTTTGATGCTTTGAAGTATATCCATTAAAGGTATGAGTGTACTAAAAGACAGCCTATAATTAAAACTAGGGCTTTCAATCGATTAAAATATTGATTCGCGATAAATCGCAATTTAATCACATTTTTTTTCGGTTCAAAATGTACCTGAAAGAGAGATTTGTCAAATATTTAATACTCTTATCAACATGGGAGTGGGCAAATATGCTTGTTTTATATAAATGTATGTATATATTTACTATTGGAAATCGATTAACAACACAAAACAATGACAAATATTGTCCAGAAACCCTCACAGGTACTGCATTTAACAGAAAAATATGCTCAAATCATAACATGGCAAACTGCAGCCCAACAGGCAACAACAGCTGTCAGTGTGCTGACTTGACTATAACATGCCTCAAACTGCATGTGATTATCATAAAGTGGGCATGTCTGTAAAGGGGAGACTCGTGGGTACCCATAGAACCCATTTACATTCACATATCTTGAGGTCAGAGGTCAAGGGACCTCTTTGAAAATGGCCATGACAGTTTTCCTCGACAATATTTTACGGAACTTGGATCGTTATTTAGCCTCCTTCCCGACAAGCTATTATGACATGGTTGGTACCGATGGATAGGTTCCTTAGATCCTTAAGTTCTCTACTTTCATATGATACCAGTATCTTCAGTCTAGGTTTAAAACTTCTTGCCAACACACACGGCCTTATTTTTCACCACTGTCAGGATATATGACAGTTTGAGCAAACATGACAAAAAGATATTTTTTTTCATTAAAGTTACCAACTGTAGCTTTAATGAGTCACGTAGAAATAACATTTGCAGGAGAGACGGTAGAAATACTTTCACAGAATAGCTCCCCTCAGAAATGTAAGACAACTTGTAATGTGTGACTGAACTGTGTTTTCCAGACTGGAGTGTTAAAAGGCGTTCAGCCTTGTGGAATCCACAGTGAAGAGCTCTTTATTTGATATCCGACAGACTTTCATAATACAGCTGTGGGAGAGGGGTAGCAACCGCACCTGCTGTCGTGTCTCTGTTACATAGCTGGTACTGTCGGCACTGCGTCCGCCAACTCTTCTGAGCAATCAGCCTTCAATTCCTGGAAAGTTCTCAAGGTGTGTTTGTGAAATCGCTCCAATGTGTGTTGTTGTAACACAAAGTTAACAGTATAACAGGCAAGCTTTCCATCTGCGTTGAGATGCTCTTAGAAATGATGGCCATGTCATTTTGTGTTTTTGTGTATGAGAGAATCTGTTGATTCACCGCATGAGTGAGCTAAAGCAACTTTTGTTTTGTAGCATGTTTATTAAGCACGTTTCAAATCTGGCTTCAGTCTTTCCATGGTCTCTATCCAGTTCTCATTATGTAAAGGGAAAAAATCAGCCCTGTGATCCTGTTAAAGGAGCAGTGTGTAGGATCTGGTGGTATCTAGCAATGAGGTTGCATATTGAAGCCTCTCCCAGTGTGCCAGTGTGTATGTGGGAAGTGAGTAGTGAAGCGAGAGAGAGCGGCGGTGACGGGAGCAAATAACTTAATGGACTCCGGCACAAAACAGTGTTTGGTTTATCCATTCTGGGCTACTGTAGAAACATGGTGGCTGGCTCTGTGAAGAGGACCTGTTCCCTATGTAGATTCTAAGGTAACGAAAAACACAATGATTGTTATTATTAGGTGATTATACACTAAAGAAAACATGCGTATTAATAATATATTCCATTTCTGCCAATAGATCCCCTTAAATGTAAATACTGGTCCTTTAAAGGGACACTCCACTATTTTTACATTTTACACATCAAGGTCAGTTTACTTGTTAATGAGTACTAGGGATGTTAATAATTAACCGTTAACCGACATTACCGTTGTTATCTCATGTCAGCTGGTGTTATGTTTCATGCTGTCCAGAAACAAAGACAAGCATTTGCGTGTTATGGGAATATCCGGAGAGACACCGACAGCAGAAACAGCTGATCAGTCATGTGAGTTAAATGTTTGCTACGTCAGAACTTCTGCAAAGGCATTAATATAATCCATTTATTAATATTGTCCAATTATTTTTGAACGATGGCAAAAAGGCTCTCAACCAAGCGTTACATTTTTTTTCCACAATTGAGAAAGTTTTATTGAATTCTGCCATTTCCATACAGATTTTCCAATGCAATACTTAAAAATGTGCATTAAAATATATAGATGGAAACACGGCTATTGCGAGTATGTTAGTGGCTGACGTTAGCATTTAGCACAGAGCATGGCCATGGCTACTGTAAGTACAACCTCACAGAACTGCTAGTATGGCTGTAGACTTATAGTTGGGGTGGCTGTGAGTGTGTGTGTGTGAATGAACATTAGATTAGATCCCGATGGGAAGGTTTGAACCTTGTATGGCAGCCTCTGCCATCAGTGTATGAATGTGTGCGTGAATGCTGACATGTAGTGTAAAGTGCTTTGATTGGTCGAAGACTAGAAAGGCGCTATAGGCTATAAATGCAAGTCCATTTACCATTTTACCATAGTTGTGTTAGAATATATTGAGAACATTAATAGAACGTATCAATTTCACTGGAAAATGGTTACCCTGCTGTAATTGAATGTTACCTTTCACACTTGCACTTGTTGCACCCTATTCCAATACGATTCAAACGTTGACTACATTAAAGAGGACCTTTTTATGCTAATTTTCAGATGCATACTTGTATTTTGGGTTTCTGCTAGAACATGTTTACATGCTTTAATGTTCAAAAAACACATTATTTTTCTCATACTGTCTGTCTGAATATACCTGTATTCACCCTCTGTCTGAAACACTCTGTTTGAGCTCCTGCCCCCACTCCCGAAAAGCCCAGTCTGCTGTGATTGGTCAACTGGCCCACTGTTGTGAATGGTCAACCAAACAAAACTCTTCGGACTCCGCTCAGGCGCGCCAAAGTAGCCGCTTGGCAGGTATCATGCAAATGTGTTACTTGGTGACATCACCACATTACGGAAGAAAAGGCGGGGCTTCAAGCAAGGAGCAGTGTTTCTGTGGGGGAGGGTAACTCCCTTTGGCCTGGACTTTGGGCTTTGTAACTTTGCAGACCTTTTATATCCACTAAAAACTATATAAGTATAGTTAAGAGTACAGTAAAGGAAAGGGAAAAAGCACTTAAGCATAATAGGTCCCCTTTAAAAGAAACATAATTGTGAAACTTTAAGTGAGGCAAGTCAGTTACAAATGTTTTAGAGTGATTGTATAGAGTGGATATATGAATACAGTTGCATTAGTTATTAGTTGATACTGTGCCAGGCGCACAACCCCATCTGTAGTATCCTTCATTATTCAGAGCACGACCAGTGAGGACTCTGGGGGTTCTCAGATCTTTTAGTTAACCTCATCCAAACACTTCTCCCCCGTTCTCATTAGCCTGAGAGAAATCAGCATGAATGAGACGCCCGCTGGGAACCTACTAGGGCTGGGACGATTCACCTATCTCCCGATTCGATACTATCACGATACTTGGGTGCCAATTCGATATGTATTGCAATTCTACAAGTATTGTGATTTGATATTGCAATTTATTGCGATTTTTGTTAACTTTTTTAACACTAGGCCATGGGAAAAAGTTGAATCATACACTTTTAGAGACTTTTACTTTGGAAAATCTCTGAGAGATGTCCTGAAGTCAAATATGTCAGTCATTATTAGGAATTATTTATTACATTTTTCCAGCAAAATTTTTTTTTTTTGCCCTGTCGCCTCTAACATTGAATATCTAACAGTAAACAAAAACAAGTAAAACCTAAATTCTCTTAAAATGTTATACTGTATGCCTTGTCTAAAGGCTCTGGTAGTTCAAGGTGTTATTCTGCTGTGTGTACCCAGAGCTCTGCTAAACTAACTGAAATAACTGAAGGCTGGTTGAGTTTGTGTCTGTCCTCTAGAGAGGCTTCTGCGTGTGCTGTCCAAAACCCTTCCACAGACTCTGACACCAGCTTTTCCTCTGTGGCCACCTGTCGCAGTGGACTCCTCTGGGTATACTGCAGTCCTGTCCTCCTCTCCAGGTTACCCTCTGTTCTACATCATTTCATTTCCTCCTGGAGGGGATGACAACGTGCAGAAAGATATTGATTTTATCTTAGATAATAAATAGTAAATACTTGAAGAGAATGCCCACACACTCACAGAGACTGTTATAGTTTGCCACCCAACCCACATGTGGCAGCTATCTGTTACATACACAGTAGTAATGAGGTATGCATCAACAGATGGTATTTTCTGTGTTTACATCTGATTCGAGGGTGGACTTAATCGTGTGGTACAATGACCAGGTGCGTGTTGCACACAGCAGGGGGTGTGTGGCACACTCTAGCTTCTATATCTATAAAAAGAGATGGTCCATGCAGCTGAAGGTGTCAACATTGTAGAGTTGGTATCAGCAAGGACAGTATATTCATTTGTAAGTTACCAACTCCTACAGTAGGTATTGTAATTGTCGCATTCTGTAATATTGCAATTTGTTTGTACACATCATGCTAGAGGCACAGCTCTTGGGATGATGGTGTCGCTCGCTCAACCACTTTGTTCCAGACTGAAATATCTCAACACCTATTTTATGGATTACCATTAATGTTGGTACAGACATTCATGGTCTCCAGAGCAGGGCTGTACGTTCACTTTTTTGCACATAGCACTGGTGCTACAGAGGAGTTTACCGATCATTTTATTTGTTGTTTTGTTTTGTTATAGCAGCTGATATACTGTACAAGGCTCCAGACTAACGTTTTTTGAAATGTCATCCTTGTACTTTGTTAAAAATTACTATTATAAATAATAAACCCTGCACTATGTTCATTCATGGAGCTCTGCAAGTCACTGCATGTTCTAAAACACTGTCTTGCAAATATTTCAGAATAAAAGTGTTAACAAATGAAGGAATTCTGTCCACAGAAAAAACTTGAGGGCTTTTATTTTTTAAACGAAAGCAGGAAGTGCTGATTTAAAAATAAATGTTTACTTTTTTTCATGTGACATATTCTACAGATACAGAGATTGAAACTGTAATGTTGCTGGTTCGATGTCAATATACTATCAAAAGATCACTGTCACAATTTTTTTCGTAGCACGTGCAATATATATGTCGCAATGTGCAGCCCTGTCCCCAGAGGAGGAATCCTAATGACTTAGGTATAAACCCTCTATAGCGCCACCAGCAGGTTGACATTTGTGTTTCCATGCTTTGGCAATTGGGATGCTGCCGATGTAGTGAGTAACTCTTTTGTTGAGATCGTGATGGACGATGAATTCTGGTTCTCATCCCTGGAGTATTTGGGTTTAGTTTCTAACCTAAATGACCTGAAACCAGTGCCGAGCTGTGAATAATCTGTGCGTGCTTAGTGACACGTAAGAGGACGCTAAGCCCAGCCACCATCACCACCACCACCCGGCCCACATCTTTTCTTTGGCGTCGCCATTCGACGGAACTCGATATACGCTGTGGCCTGTAACTATCTGGCAAAGCATAGCGTTAATTTATTATTATATCTATTTCTCCTGCCAGTACTCCCTCTGCCATGACAACATAAAAATCACTAATTAATACATTTCAAAAAAGCTTTTTCCTTCTCTACTTCTATACATTATGTGTGCAGTGGTGGTGGGGGAGGCTCTGGCAGATAGCATTTAGCGGTGACAGAGTTGCTGGAGGAGGAATCGGCTCTCGAGGCTCCAAAAGGCAGGTTTGTGATTTCAGTTTGTTCTGCCAGTTGAAGAGAAAGAGCGTAAACCTCCGCTAACATCCCCGCTGACAGCGCTCCTGTCATCAGCGTCTCTGCTTTACTATTTCTGCTCAGGTCTCCTCGCAGTAGGCCGGTGGAAATATCCCTCCCGTGTGGATGATGGAATTGTATGAAAGACGCAGAGCCGGTTGTCTTTTCTGATGAAATCCTGGAGGAGTGAGAAGCAGAATCTGACCCTGGGCCAGCTGACACCAGCGCTCTCCCTTTGAGAAAGCAACCTATTTTAGTGAGCGAAACCGTTCCTCGTATCTAATCCGGTTCTGGAGAATCGACCAACCTCGTCTCCCCTCTCCTGGCTCCTGCATCTATACTTCTCTTTGTAGCTCGCACCAGGATGGAGGAGGAGAGACTTTTCAATGCTGCTGCTAACATTATTGATGAAGGAAGAAGGAGGCTCACCACTCAGAGGGCTGACATTGTTGTATTTCTCAAGAAGAATCTGGCCCTCAAAAACACAACTGACATCTGAGATGAGGCAAAAAGTAAAAAGTAATCAGTGATAGAAAGAGAGAAATTGAGTGTTGTGTACTATAAACAACTACGTTTAAGTAATTTTTACTGCAAAATGTACTAAAATACACACAGCCCAGCTATGTTGATGGAGAAGCTCGGATTACAACACACACAGAGGGAGAGTGACTTCATTCTCTGCTCAGGTAGACATTACTCCTCTATATCTTTACATAGCAATTAGTTGTTTGCTGCTATATTAATGCTCTGAAACTTTGTTTAGAGAACTTTTAAAAAAAATCTAATTTGCCAAGTGTCACGACTCATATTAAGAAATGGAGATGAGGGTGTTTAATCAAACGATCTGTGAGTAATGTAAATAATGAACCTCGCTGTCTGTAGCGAGGAACATTTTTTAGGATGAGTCACCAAAGGGGCCGCTGGGCTAAACATTCGCTCCATCTGTTATCCCAGCAGCTTGCTAATGGTGATGCCTCCGTAGTCCTCTGCCTGTGACCTTTACCCGAACGGAGAACACAACTTCAAGTCTGGTTTTGTAACCGAGAGGTTTGTTTTTTCTGTTTTTTTTTTTTTTTTTTTTTTTTTTAGTCAACCACCAAAAGCACTTTGAGGAACCTGCTCCGAAGAGATAAGAGCTCGAAAAAATTAACATTTTGTTTTGATGTTTAAATGCCGTGAGGGACGGATAAGCTAGTGCTGTTTATCCTCTATTGCAGTGATGAGTCAGTTCAGGACTGTACAGAAAGTAGTGATGATCAACTAACAACAAGGGTCAAACTAACAGAGGAAGTGGTTATAATAAGTCCGATCAATGTTGACTACAGTTTTGGCTCACTTAAAATGAATGGCCGTAACACAGCGAGTGTAATTACACGAGTAATTGTGTTCATCGGATCATTATCCACAGTCGGAGGATGCGAACATCATTTTGTTAGTCATGTTGCTGTTTTAGTCGCCTATATCTTCTGCACCTGCACGACTTCACACACAGCCGGGTCACACTCGTTAGACCATAAACACGCACACACACACGTAAGAGACACAAGCCACAGTGAGGGTAAACCACCTGCGGCTACGTGCTGTGTAAGGAGGACATCTGGGTTCACTTAGTGTGTCACTGTAGATCATCCTGACAGTGTGGTTGGGTAAGCAAAGGTATAAAACAAACAACAAATGTCAGACCGTAAATACTGGAGGCACTTTTTTATGTATTTTGAGTCAACTGGAAAATATTGTTGACCATAAAATCTATAAAGCAAAACAAGGGGAGGCTACACCACCAGTGGAAGCAATGTCTTTATTGACGGTGTAATTTGTTTCAGTTTAGTATTATAGCTTTGAGACAGTTTTGGATTACTTGGATTTACTATCCAAATGTTTTGGTTTGTGTTTTTTTTAGCAATGCTAGTGGCGTGGATCTAGGGATGGCAATGTCAGTCGGTTAGTCAGTCCACCACTTTGGTCTAGAGTTAAATATCTCAAAAATATTGGATGGCCATGAAATTATGTTTTCATTCATGATACCCAGAGGATATACCATAGATCAGTGATTCTCAAAGTGGGGTCCGGGGACCACCAGAAGTCCGTGGCACTTTGCCAGAGGGTCCTTGAAAAGTTTTAAGATTCATTTGTTTAGATTATCATACCTTTTTTTCTTCATATGTAGTTCAATGAGAATATTTGCATGTTTAAATCTACAGTATAATAGCTAATAGATTACTTCTCATCTAACAAGTCTTTAACTCGTAGAATCTGCACATATGTTTAAAACATGTCTGATCTTTCTAGAACATTTCTCTTGTATTTTTTTTCCACATAACTAAGGCTATACAACTGTAAAAAATAGTCTACATCAACTTATTCCAAGGGACATACATGAGGGTGTCCCCGGTATATTCTCTATCTTGTAATTGGTCCATGGCTGAAAAAAGATTGAGAACCTCTGCCATAGACTGTACAGTATATAAGAAGTGGACGTAGTCACTGCTTTTTGGCCGTCACCATCTTGGTTTCGGTCGTCACTATCTTGTTATTTTGCACCAGAAGTGACGAGACGGTGGAGCTAAGTACAACCGAACGCTAAATAAGACATTTTTAGGCAACCAAAATTAACTTTCATAAACCGAAAACACACTGTGAAAGGGTTAAAGTTGTAAAACGAAAACACGGACAACTCCCAGACTGGACAAAGGTGGTAGCGACCTGTCAATCACAAGGTAGCCCCGCCCTAAAGCATACCCTGATCCACACGCACTGATCCATATGCGGATCTTAACTCTTTTAAACTCCAGATTAAAAAGCATGTACCATGTGTGTTTATGAATTAGGTTCAGCACTTGCTCCTAAAGTATACATATCTGTTGAGTCTACAATAAAGAGCGAAAGCTGGACTTGTAATCTGGCTACAGCTCAGCAGAGTGAATTAGTCAGTTAGACGAGAGTAAGCTGCGGCAGGTTTTCTAACAGTGGAAAGAAGAAGGGATAGAGATCACTGGGATATTCTGCCTCTGAGGGATTTAGAGGGCACCGAGTATCGCTCCCAACGGAAGAGATAGATGGCTTCTCATTTTCAGCAGCAGCAGATTAATCCTCTGAAGGTTCACATCATCACAGATTTCCAGCTTGGTGATATTGAAAGCTTTGGGTGGGAATTGTGAGGGTCAGTGGAAGATGGGCTGCACTGTTTTTCTCTTCTGTTTTAACTAGGGCTAAAGTTAATGCAATAACCCGTTTTAACGCCACTAATTTCTTCAACACCTTAATGCGACTGATCTTTCGGAGGTTGTTACGGGCTCAATTTTAAAGCTAGAGTGAAGATACTGGGATCATATGAAACTAAGAAAACCTGAGGAACCCATCGGTACCAACCATGTAGCTTTTCGTGAAGGAGGTAAAATAACGCTCCAAATTTTGCCAAGGAAAATGGCCATTTTCAAAGGGGTCTCTTGACCTCTGACCTCAAGCTATATGAATGAAAATGGGTTCTATGGGTACCCACGAGTCTCCTCTTTACAGACATGCCCACTTTATGATAATCACATGCAGTTTGGGGCAAGTCATAGTCAAGTCAGCACACTGACACACTGACAGCTGTTGTTGCCTGTTGGGCTGCAGTTTGCCATGTTATGATTTAAGCATATTTTTTATGCTAAATGCAGTACCTGTGAGGGTTTATGGACAATATTTGTCATTGTTTTGTGTTGTTAATTGATTTCCAATAATAAATATATACATACATTTGCATGAAGCAAGCATATTTACCCCCTCCCATGTTGATAAGAATATTAAATACTTGATAAATCCGCCTTTAAGGTACATTTTGAACAGATAAAAAATGTGCGATCCATTTGCGATAAATTACGATTAACTATGGACAATCATGGGATTAATCGTGATTAACTTTTTTAATTGATTGACAACCCTAATATTAACTCTTTCAGCCCATCCTGCTTACCCTTCTGGACTCAGCCCAGTGCTGCTAACTCCCTCTAAAAATAGAGGAACCACCAGCAGCAGGTCCAGCTACTGGACAGCCTGAGCAGGAGGGTGGAGCCACCACCAATGGCCCGCCCCACCTGAAAATATAGAGAGTCCTACTCCACAAATCTGGAGATCATGTGTCTGAAGGAGGGAGGGGGAGGGTGGGTCATAGGCTGGTCTGTCCTTGTTAGAGGAACCCTTGTCAGGCGACATTTCTAGGATTCCTGGAAGGTCAGCCTTGCTGGAAGCTGCAGACTCATATTCAGAGTGTGAGTCGAGGAGAAATAATTGGCTCACCCAACTTGCCAGTTTGCACTCCTATATCCTGTGTAATCCTGGGCTTATTATTGCCCGAGGCAGCCAACCTCAGAGAGGGTGGCCCTGGATTTGGTCAGGATTGTCCTAGAGTGTATTTCTGTCCAGTCAGATTGATCGCCGCTCACGGACCCTCTGTCTACCACCGAGCCCGGGGAGCCTGTTTCTCAATCACATCACATTGATTGGCTGTACAAGAGTGGGTTTAACAGTTTCACGGATACAGCGAGTCGTGTCTCGCACAGTGGCACGCGTTAATCCCGCGGATTGAATTAAAGAGTTCCAGGGATTAGTCAGCGACAGGTGAACACACAGGAAAGTGTTTGTTCCTGTGTGTTTAAAGACAGATTTTGTGGAGGTGCTTTTGTTGACAGACGTGATTTTCCTGTGCTGTCAGTTTTAATGGTTTATCATCAGCAATATGACGAATGTCTTTGTGTGATCTAGGACCTGGGCTGTATTTGCTTTGGGTATTTAGCACTTATACTGAAGCAGTGGTTGTGGATTTCCACATATGCCCATTGTGTTCTTGTGTACATAATGACTTTTTTCACTTAATGCACCCAAAACATGACATCGCTATATACTGTAGTCCTATGGTGGAATTTAATGACATTACAATACCTATAAATGTAATTTTGAAAAGACACACATAGAGACATGCACAAAATTGTAGCATCACAGGACTAAAGGCTGGAGTACAGATTGGTTACCTTTAGTGGTATGCCATATAGTGTGTCATTGGCTGCAGCGTATATACAGTATGTCTAACATCAACAAGTCCTCCAAATTAAGCAACAAAATACATTGTAGCTCCATGCCCTCCAGAACAACACATGTAGTGTGTTCTGGTCTGACGCCCCTATCGACAGAATGACGTCGTTGTTACAGAAATAAAACCATTTCTGATCTGGCAACGCTGTGGTTAAAGGGGAACTCCAACAATTTCACACTTCAAAGTCTGTTTACAGGTGTTGGTTCGGTTCAGGGAAAGATTTGTTTAGGTTAAAATAACTACTAGGTTAAGGTTAGGGAAACATTGTGGTTTGGGTCAAGATTGGGGCTGTCAAAGTTAACGGGATAATAACGCGTTAATGCAAATTAGTTTTAACGCCACTAATTTCTTTAATGCATTAACGCAACTTGAGATTTTTAGGTTGTAGCGGGCTCAGTTTTAAAGCTAGAGTGAAGATACTGGTATCGTATTAAACTAGAAAACCTGAGGAATCCATTGGTACCAACCATGTCATACTTATTCTTATGTCGCGAAGGAGGTTAAATGATGTGCTGAATTTTGGCGAGGAAAAACTGGCATGTCCATTTTCAAAGGGGTCATTGCCTTTGTTGTTGCCTGTTGAGTTTGAGTCTGTCATGTTATGATTTGAGCATATTTTTTATGCTCAATGCAGTACCTGTGAGGGTTTCTGGACTATATTTGTCATTGCTATGTGTTAATTGATTTCCAGTAATAAATATATACATATGTTTGCATAAAGCAGCATATTTGCCCAAAAATGTGGGATTAATTCGCGATTAATCACGATTAACTATGGACCATCATGCAATTAATTTAATATTTTAATCAATTGACCGAGCCCTAATTAGCCCTAATTAAAACATGTTCATGTTTGCACAGCAAAATAAATTCTTTTAATTGAACTAAACATACTATATGTTACTTATTTCCCATCTGGTGTCTGCTAGTCCTGAAAAATCGAATGAAATGAGCCTCGCCACGGTGGATTCTCATTTCACTTTGTTCAAAGACTAAGTTCATTTGAGGGCACTTTGGGGATGATGTGTTTTTAATAGTGAGGGGATCGCTGTTGCACTCTGGGGGCTGTAGTCTGCTGGAGTGATGCAGAGAGGGGCGCCGACTCTGATGAAGCATTTTAGATACCGACGTGTCGTTCTGAATCTGTTGTTGCCCGCTAAGAATAAGTTGTCTTTGACATATTCATCAGCATTCGCAGTGCTGAGAGTTTCCCTTGATCACAGTTGATATGTGATTACTATGCTCTCACTACACAGAGGCCCTTAAGAAGCTCTACTCTCTCTGCTCCATATGAATGATGCTCACTCAGTCAAAGATGATGAGGCATAATCACTGTTTGCTACCACAACAGGAGGAACATGGGGAAAATCTCATTCTAGTGTGTGTGTGGGCGGGGGGGATGAAATATCGCCCTTAATCCGTTCTCAAAAAACAAACTCAAGTGTGTGTTTGTGTCTGTGTGTATATGTGTGTGTGTGTGTGTGCTTGGGGGTGGGGATGGTTTGAGTGGGCAGGTGTACACAAAAGCCATGCAAATCCAAGCTGTTCCATCGGGAACAGCCAGTTCCAGAGTGGCTTTCCACCCCTCTCCTGCAGTGTTTTTTCCTCACCAGTTAATGTGACCTATCCTTTGTTTGAGTTAGATGAGATGTGACAGGGGGAAGAGAGGGCCTGATGAACCTGTGGGCCTAGAGGAGACCCAGAGGAGAGAGGAGCAGCAGGACGGGAAAAACCCCTTCAAGAGCTCTGATTTGATATTAAAATAGAGATGTTCAGATACCATTTTTTCCTTGTCGTTTCTGTTACCTGAACTTGCGGCCGATACCGAGTACCGATACAATAGCAGTTTGATAACATTTATTACACGTCTCTGTTGAATACTTGATTCTCATTGGTCAATCATTGTGTTCTACGGACTGTTATTTATTTATAGCCAACCGTTGCTATGTATAACGGACCGTTGCTATGTGTAACAGACTGTTGCTATGTATAACAGACTGTTGCTATGGGCGCAATTCTGATGCAATTCTGAATTTATTGGAATTTTTTTGTATATTGTTTTTCTTCGTAATTTTATATGTCTGAGGAAAATGTTGATACTTCTAGACGCCGACAGTAACATTAATATTACCGTTGCTTAGCAGCGGTGTTCTTCACGACTTGACCACTTCCTGTGTTATAAACACGAGCTCACGAGTTTCATTTGAAGGCACCAAAACTACCTGCAGTCAGTTCTTCTTCGCTGCTCTAAAACAGTCGTTGCCAGTGGCAAGTTGATTTTATTCTGGGTTAATAAATTACAGTATGGGATCGGTGCGTAGACTGGCGTACTTGCCGATACTGAATTTTGGGCAGTACCGGATGTATTTCCGATATTAAATGATATTATATAATTAAAAAGACTTCTGTGTTGGTTTGGGCTGATTGTGGCCTGTAATTAAAAAGGAATAAGAGCCAGTGAGAACGGTGTCTGTGGGCTGTAAAACCCTGCAGTAGAATGGTGCTTTCTTTATAGGAGATTAACAAGATGCTCACTGCCTAAAATAATTGAATTAGTTGAGATTTTTATTATCGCTTGATTTCCACCCGGCCGGCCGGATGGGGAGCACTGAGTCCTTATTATTTTGCAATGGTGACACATTAAGACAAGATAATGTGCAGGTTTGTGACATTTATGTCTGTACTGATGGTCTCCATTAAAAATCTGTACTGGTCAAACTGTGACTCTAATGTGCTTAACTTTTCAATTTAGTAGATTTCATAGTGCAAATGAAGTTAATTTGATAACAGAGCCCTTTAATTAAACACACAATTATTCCTGACATTTGTGCTTTAATGAGCTTTGAATGTTATTTTAATGCCGGGGACGGCGGAGATGAAGCTGTGTACAGCCGCTGCAGCGCAGTGTTGAAGTCTAACCGTAATGGTACTTCTGGCCTTGAAATTAACTTTTTAATCACCGAGATGCAAATGGCACCCAGCAGAGTCGCAGGCAGAACACACAGAGATCCGGCGGCGTGATGTGTGCCCACTGCCTCAGCGTGAGGACGGCTGCAAATGTTTCTAATTTGGCCTCAGTAAGGCGCAGGAGGGGGTCAAGCTAAGATAAGACATCACCGGTTTCATTCCTTTTGATCCGCTGACATTTACTTAGCGTGGTTACTGTAGATTACCCGGCAGTAGGATTTCTCCAGGTGTGTGTATAATAGCGATGCACTGTGAAGTTCAGCAGTCTTTCTGTTCCACATGCATTTCACAGAAAATTCGAACACACACCGCTTGATATAAGATAAGATAGAACTTTATTAATCCCGAAGGAATTTCTTGTGCAAGAGATTGCTCAAAAATTACAACAAGTTCAAGTTTGTAAAATAAAAAGTACTATTTCTAGAACCAGTGCCTAATAGAATAACAATAAAGTAAGATACATTTAGTAAAAAGAGTAAATAAAATAAGTAAAATAAAAAAGGATAAAAATATGTTTTTTAAAAAGTAAGCTAAAAAACAGAAAAGAAAGTAAGCTGGACATTAATATTGCACTAAATGAACAGTGATACTGCACATGATATTGATATTATTGTTGTTTTCAGTGTCTGGTATTTTCAGCTGTCCTTCCTGCAGAGAGAGGGGGGGGGGATTATGGTCTGATGGCCACTGGTATAGGAGAGACCTCCTGTGGCATCCTGTGGTGCGCCTCGGTGGTCTCAGTCTATGGCTGAAGGTCCTCTGGAACAGTATGACTTCAGTGTGGCATGCAGGGGATGAGAGGCATTGTCCCTAATACTAAGTAGTTTCTATATCTCACAGAGACAGCGAAGTGCACCCAACGCAGAATTTGCATAAATGAAAGCAATAAACAATCCAGCAACATTACTACTAATTTTACTCTTTCAATGTATTCAAAACTCTTCCCTCGACGAACGACAGCATCAGTCATTTCAGCAAGTGCCCTCAAACAGCATTTCTTTTAGGGCTGTCATTTGATTAAAAGTGGATTGCGCTAACACATGGGAGCATTTTGTTCTGATGTTGGCGTTGAGCACCTTTGACTGTTTCATCAGACAGACATGACATGCATGCTGGCCAGCACTGTGCTGCTGGATACACCATTAAAGAAGTGAAGGGTGGGGGTGGAGGTGGAGGTGGGGGTGGGAGCAGCTAATGATTTTCCAGGGAAATCATTTGGAGCATTCCTGTTTGTTTTCCTGTGCTCACATGTCTGTTTGATTAAATGATGAGTAATCTGATACAACATTGGTGACAGCTAATGCGTTTCCATTGAATTTTACACTGTAGTTTTCGATTTAGGCTGTTCTAAAGTTACACAGTCGCCTCTCATCCTCTCGCTGGCTGTTATGCTGAAAACTTCACATGCCTGTTACATTTCTGATATGTTTTACTGCACATTCAGTAAAGAAGGAGATGGAGTGTCGGAGGTGTTAAACCTCTGAAACCACCTGCTTCATCGCCTGCTTTCCAGGGTTTTAGGGAGGCAAGTGTGAGCTGACAAACCCACAGTGATAGACGCACCATATCAAAGCTGTAGGTGCACTGGATGGAGCCTCAAGCTTTACCTCATTGGTTTCAATTAGGACCGTCAATCTTAAGATATATAATCATGATTAATTGCATGATTGTCCATATTTAATCGCGATTAATTGCAAATTAATCATGCATTTTTTATCTGTTCAAAATGTACCTTAAAGGGAGATTTGTCAAGTATTTAATATTTTTATCAACATGGGAGTGGGCAAATATTCTCTTTAAGTTTAGAGCATCATTTAGCCTTCTTCCCGACAAGCTAGTATGACATGGTTGGTGCCAATGGATTCCTTCGCCAATTTCTTCACCCTAACTTTAAAGCTGAGCCCACGACAACCTAAAAATCGCAATTTGCGTTAATGCGTTAAAGAAATTAGTGGCATTAAAACAAATTTGCGTTATTATAGCGTTAACTCTGACAGCCTTAACTTGCACACATTGCATTAAAAAGTTCTAGTCGACCAGATAACCCTAGTGGCTGTATGTCTCCCCACTGGTCATCATAGGAGCACAGGCCTCTGACTAAATGACATACAGTACAGTACACCTTTCAATGAGTTTTTCATGTGTTATACAAATGTCTTTTGCAATGCTGATTGTCTTCCAATCACATCGCTGTAATCAGTGAACATTCAAAAGTTGATTGCCTTTGATCCTGATGAGCAGGGAGTTGCACCTCACTTAAAGAAGACAGCGAAGAAGAAAATTCACCGCTGCCTCCCGTCCCCAAACGTATGCTTTCCACATGCAGCCGTGCCCTCTGCTCCCATCATATCTCTATACCGCAGTTATGCAGATAAACACAGTATTTTTCAGAGCATAAATCACTGCAGGTCTACAAGGTCAGGCGCTTGTATTGGCTAAACTAGCGGGCTTTCAGCTCTCTGGTGAATATACACTGTGCCTGCACTTTGCACTTTATCAAGGACCCCAGAGGAGGTAAAGAACAGCATCAAAATACGAAGGACCGATATAAATGAACAAGTTGATGAACGATTTTCTTTGGGTGCATTAGGGTCCAGGCTTCTCTGCCTTTCTGAGCAGCAAATAAAGGATTTCATTTTGATTTTGGCCATGGATGTCTCTGTTTGCTGTCTGCTCACAACGGCATGATGACAGAGACAAATAAAAGCCGGGTTACGGGTGAAAGTGGTTCACTAATGGAGCCAAATGGAATCATTTGTTCGCCCTCTACAGCCCACTCACTCCTCTTACTGTAATTGGCTCGGCTGAAGCTTCTCCATCCAAACTAGTTGAGAGATGGCAGCTATTGTAAACACTTCATATTCAGATGTGGTTTTCAAGCTCCTCTCCGGTTTTAATCAGTCCATTTTCTTTTTCTTCATTTGGTTCACCTAATTAAAGAAAGATGTTGTGCTGTTATATGAGCTTGAAATATTGATATGTGCTACAGCAGCACCACATCTTGTTGAGAGAAAGTGTAAATCTTAATTAACCTTCCATTAACAGCAGAACACCGAGCAGTTCCAAACAAGCTTCAATTTCCTTTGTGTATCTCAGTTTTTATATTTCACTTTGTTATTAAAGTGGAATTAAAGTAATAGTTAATGTTTGCTTCATCAAAGTCTTTATTGTAGTGGCTACATGATAGTAATGACAGATCACACACCAGACTTCCTCAGTCACACAATCACATATTCAGATGAGAGGATTAAAGCAGCAGTAGGCAGAATATTTTTGGCATCATTGGGCAAAAATCCATTAACAACCTTTCAGCATATTGTAATTCAAGTGTTCTGAGAGAAAACTAGACTTCTGCACCTCCTCATGGCTCTGTTTTCAGGCTTTAAAAAATCCAGCCCGTGACGGTAGACTTTGGCCAATCACAGGTCATTTCAGAGAGAGAGTGTTCCTATTGGCTGTTTATTTAACATAGGCAGCTGTCAATCACTCGCAAACTCTGATCAAACGGTCAAACTAGGCAGCACTGATCATCAAATATTAATTCATATTCTGTTACTGTAATGCCTATTTCTCACCTTGAGAGATGATTGTTTGTTCAAAACAACAATGGCGGCTCCTGAAGAGGTTAGCTTAGTTGCTGCAACAGCATCAGTTACATCAGAGCTGTTAGTTTGGGGGTTTTTTTTCATTGAAATGAAGAGCAAAGAACGGCACCGAAGGCTTTGTTCTCCACGGCTTGTGCAAAACTTTGATTAACAGATGGTTCATCCAATCACCTGCCAAGTATTTTTTGAAAGTGCCTGCTCTTTTCCAAAACAGTTTCCAATGACGGCTTCTCAGATGGTTCTGTGTAACAAACTATCTGGCCGGTTAGGTTAATATCGGCTGCCCTACATGCTGTAAAACTGCCCCACTGCATGCTGCTGGTGCCCTTGCCCCTCAGACAGCCTGAGTTTGCCACTGGTCGGTCATAGGATAACTAGGGTTCACTGAGCGCATGGCCTGTTTGTGTTCTGATAAACTATCTATAAATCTTCTTCTTGAACGTCCTACATACAATTCCCCACATAAAGAATATAAATGATAAAAGTGGTATTACAGTTAGGAAGCTGCTTAATGTGTTACAGGTGCTAAATGCGAGATTGAGAGCTACAGTATATCCTCCCCGCGGCTCTTTACATGACGACAGCTGAGCCCGCAGCTCACAGCTAATGGTGCTAACAGTGCAAAAATACTGCACCAGTGCTGACAGTGCGAACCGTTTACCTGAGGGGGGAACCGGACGTTGGTTGCTAGAGAGGGCAATTTCATCTCAAACATTTGACAAAATATTGAACCTAATTAAAAAGTGTCCTACATAATGACCATGTGTGGCTACCTGCTTCTGAAATTAATAACCAGACCAGTGGTGCTCCTCCGCCTCCCACTCCTACTGTACCAGGATGTTGTGAATAATACAAAGCGGGCTGAATGGTGCTGCAGCAGCTGAGAGCAACCCGTTTCAAGAGACAGATAATCACTAGTTGTGATAAGAATTAGCAAAATATGACAGTTCCCTTTTTTTTTTCCAAATGACTCAGCAGTCCAACAATGCTTTCCCTTTCGCTGCTGACAGTTAAAAGGATTTTTCTTGCACTCGCAATTTACATAGATTGAATAACAGCCATCTGAAATATGTAAATGGGCAAATGATGATTGACTGTGTGCGTGTGTTTGTGCGTGCATGCATGTGTGTGGCTTGACATTCATGACAGGCCATTATACTTGTGTGAAGTAGAGACTTTTTGTAATCAAACTGTTATAAAACATTTTATTATTATCTTACTAATTGCAGTTACATTACAGGTGACACGTCTGTGCTCCTTTTAATGGTTGCAAATCACCCTACTTACTGATGAAGTTCAGTTTTTGTGCAGACTTCTTCATGTCATTATTTATCTGTTGTGTGTTAATATATGTGCCAGCCAAGAACATGTCATTGGAAACAGTTTGGAAAAGGACGGGCACTTTCAAGTATCTTCACTGTAGCTTTGAAACTGAGCTCGCTACAACCTCTGAAAGATTGATTGCGTTAATGCGTTAAAGAAATTAGTGGCGTTGAAACAAATGTGCGTTCACGTGTTATTAGTGCGTTAACTTTGACCGCTCTACTTAAAACCATAAATGTGAATCTCATGATGTCGCTAGAAGAAAAGTCAGTGGACTGATTGGCATCCCTAGAGCCGTGCTACTGTAGCATGGCCCAAATGTGATGCACTGCTGTTGGTACGGAGCCACGGCTGTGCGATGGCTGAATGAGTGTGACCCACCTGGACAAAGTGGAACACTGTGATATTTTTGAATATGAAGCTCTACCTTCCTGACACACTTCAGGAATAGAATAACATGGCCCATTTACTGACCACCTCTTGTCTAATACGCACAGAACTGTGAACTGAACTGACAAAAGAAAACAACTTATTCCTCTTGGTTCCTACTGTTGCATAGACGGATGCTGTTTGTGTGCGTGTCCTTTCCCTCGGATGTCTGGTCACTTTGCATATCTGTGTTCTTCCATCTACAGAACAAAACCTGAACCACATGTAGAGAGCTTTGATATTCCCTCTCTGTGGCAATCTGCTGCTGACTTGATTTTCATTAGAGATGAAAGGGGAAGAAATGTCTGTGTATGCATACCGCGTGCACACAATACCTTCAGTCATTTCCATGTGTCAGTCCACCCATGAGCATTTCATGGGCATACAGGAAGCTGTGAGCGAGGGCATAAAGCAACATTAGCTATGCAGCATTTGGGTTGGGTTTTATCAGGGGGACATTTATTTAAACATATGAACACATGTCTACTGTAAATAACTTGACCCACCAGATCACCCACACAGAGAGAGAGAGAGAGTGCTGACATTTTCTCTTTGATTAAACTTCAGTCTCACAGGTGCTCTTGCTGCACGATATGGCCAGACAAACATGATGACGGTGATGGAATTCAAAAGTTTTAATTTACACATATTTTCACATCAATTTGGGCTAGAAATCAAAAAGTCAAAGTTTACCAGTTTAAGTCGATATAAAGAGACTATTTTTTGTGGGTAATGAGCAGCTTTTAGACTCAAGACAATTCTAGAAAAGAAAACTGCTTGTAATGTGGATATGACTGAGATATATCGAGCCAGTAAAGCAAATGTTATTGCGCTAAAATGATGAATATATGCAAATATTGTAGATCAACCCTTCTTACTGCAGCAAACTGAGCTCACAGCCTCTCTTTCTGTCTTTCCAGCTCTGGTGGGACACTGAACGCCGCGACCGGAGGCTGGCCCAGGTCACGTTGATGCTGCTGGGCACTCCCCAGTACTCTCCCCACCACCTGCTCCTGCACCGCTCCCACCTCTCCGCACGCCATGGCTATGAGCAGTGACCCTGGCCGCGAGAGGCTGGACCCCGACTCTGACAAACAGACCGGCAGTCTCGCGGACGTCATGGCTGCCATGACGACAAAGGACTCAGAAGGCTCTGCCAGTGCCAACGGCGTGAGGAACGGCGGGGCTCAGCAGGACGGGGCTCAGGCCAAGAGGACGCATGCGACGCGGCCTCACCTAACTGGGAGGAAGTTGTCGCTGCAGGAGAGAGGCACCTACCTGTCGTCAGGACCCGGAGGAGGATACACGCACATATCCCCTCGGGTGGCTCGCAGGCCCACCGTGGAGTCAAAACGCGTGTCCATATCAGACGCCCAGGTGAGGAAGTGATTTATATTCATTAGTAATCATTAAATAATCATCAAAGCTGCACAAGCAATTATAGGTTTTCCATTCAGCATCATTATGTTTGAGATAAATAGAAGATATTAAGGCAGATACTGGCCAGAGTGTAGAAAAATCCAAACTTGAATCTTCAACCTAAAACACACGTACCCTCTAAACTGACCGTCATCTGCGGCCCCTCTGATTCGGACATTGGCTGATATGAATCTCTGCAGTTGGGTGTGACAGGTGGCGCCAGCAGGGAGCGAAACACAAACAGAGAAAGCAGCTCCGTCGGGGTCGTGAGAGCAGTTGTCATAAAGAGACACGTGCACCACACAGTATAGATCAATATCTCTGCACTATCACCAAAGTAAAGAGCAGCACAAGGCCATGACAGGGAGAAGGGAAGCATGAGGAGATGTTGTACACTAGTCTCCCATTAGCACCCATCATGGAAACATGCCTCTGTGTATTAGCTGATTTATGTTAATGCATCATTATCCCAGCTTCTGTCACCGATGTGCAGCATATATAATACTCCGTGCACTGCACTGTGAACGGATTGCACTGACACATGAGAGCATTTTGTTCTGATTTTCGCTTTGAGCACCTTTGACTGTTTCATCAGACAGACATGACATGCATGCTGGCCAGCACTGTGCTGCTGGATACACCATTAAAGAAGTGAAGGGTGGGGGTGGAGGCGGCCCCCCCCCGCAGCTAATGATTTTCCAGGGAAATCATTTGGAGCCTTTCTGCTTGTTTTCCTGTGCTCACATGTCTGTTTGATTAAATGATACAAAATTTGATACAACATTGGTGACAGCTAATGCATTTCTATTGAATTTTACAGACTGTAGTTTTAGATTAAGGCTGTTCTAAAGTTACACAGTCGCCTCTCATCCTCTCGCTGGCTGTTATGCTGAAAACTTCACATGCCTGTTACATTTCTGAGATTTTTTACTGCACATTCAGTAAAGAAGGAGATGGAGTGTTGGAGGTGTTTAACCTCTGAAACCACCTGCTTCATCGCCTACTTTCTGGGGTTTAAGGGAGGGAAGTGTGAGCTGTCAAACCCACAGTGATAGACCACCATATCAAAGCTGTAGATGCACTGGATGCAGCCTCAAGCCTAACCTCATTGGTTTCAGTTAGGGCCGTCAATCTTAAAGATATATAATCATGATTAATTGCACATTTTTTTATCTGTTCAAAATGTACCTTAAAGGGAGTTTTGTCAAGTATTTATTACTTTTATCAACATGGGAGTGGGTAAATATGCTGCTTTATGCAAATCTACGTATACATGTATTATTGGAAATCAATTACCAACACAAAACAATGACAGATATTGTCCAGAAACCCTCACAGGTACTGCATTTAGTATAAAAAATCTGCTCAAATCATAACATGGCAAACTGCAGCCCAAGAGGCAACAACAGCTGTCAGTGTGTCAGTGTGCTGACTTGACTATGACTTGCCACAAACTGCATGTGATTATCATAAAGTGGGCATGTCTGTAAAGGGGAGACTCGTGGGTACCCATAGAACCCATTTACATTCACATATCTGCAGGTCAGAGGTCAAGGGACCCCCATGAAAATGACCATGACCGTTTTTCCTTGCAAAAATTTAACGTAAGTTTGGAGCATTATTTAGTGTTCTTCCCCAAAAAGCTAATATAACATGGTGCCAATGGGTTTTTTTAGGTTTTTTAGTTTTATATAATGCCAGTATCTTCACTGTAACTTTAAAACTGAGCCTGCTAGAACCTCTAAAAGAACTTAGCACAAAAGCTAACCTGGTGTTGTTGCCTTTGGACAGAACCTGGCTAGCTTTTGTGCTAAGCTAAGCTAACCAGCAACCAGCTGCTGGCGGTAGGTTCTTATTTAGCGTACAGACATCAGAAAGATGTTGATCCTCTAACACTCAGCAAGATGAATAAGCTGAATAATGTCCACCTATGGCTTTAAAACGGTCCCTATGGTGACAGTTGTAGATTGCTTCTCAATAATGGTGAGTATTATTATTTATATAATATAGGAAATACGTGGCTGAAAGAAAATATGTATTTCTTTGTGTTAACCCAAGAGTATCCTGTGGCTGCCAAATCTCCATTTTCCTCCGACTTTCTCCAATTCAGAGTGAACATTAAATATTCATGACATCTGCCAGGATGTGGAACCCCTCTGAATTTAACAGACTGCTGCCACAGACTCGCAGACCTGTCATTGTGTCCTTTCCTATCTGAAAATGGAGTTGCAGCTTCTCGCAATGAACCGTAAAAAGGACTCGTGTTGCTTGTATTTTCCTGCTCTCACTGGATCTACAGAGAGGGAGAGAGAAACATTTCTTGCATGCACAAACATTCACTGTTACTTTATATTACAGCAGTTTCCACAATCAGATAATGTATAAGAATTATTCACATGCATTGTGTTCATAATTGTATCACTTTCTGTTATATTCCCACCCTCATTATAGACCTAAAAGTATCCTCCCTGACATTTTGGGAAGTCCCGTACTAAGCCATATAAACACTGTACGTGTATAGCTTATATAATGGTTTAACTAAAGCACAGGAGATTCTTCTTTTGTTTTCTCTGTGTGTTGCAGGAAACTCTTCTTTGGGTTCTCACTCCTGACTTTCTCAACACATTTGTTATAGTCTTACACTATTTTGTACACATGCATGTACAATAATGTTCATAATTTTCTCTCCCTCTCGGGATGTGGGGTGAATATTCAGAACTAGGGCTGTCAAAGTTAACGCAATAATTAACGCAAATTTGTTTTAATGCCACTAATTTCTTTAACGCATTAAAGCAACTTGTGATTTTTAGGTTGTAGCGGGCTCAGGTTTAAAGCTAGAGTGAAGATCTTGGTATCATATAAAACTAGAAAACTAAGGAATCTATTGGTACCAACAATGTCATACTAGATTGTCACAAAGGAGGCTAAATAACGCTCCTCTTATCAAATATTGTCAAGTGCAGCAGTAGTTGATACTGGTATAGAGCTAAATCTGTGTATGAATATATAGGCTAAAGAGAGGCAGTCATCTTTCCTCCTTTCAGTTGATCCTCCTCCCTCGTGCCATAAGTCAATTCTGCACGGTTCTTCCATTTGCACCCAACCCAAGGACGTATAACAAAACACGTAATAAACCACATCCTCCTGCAATGGTCTCATTTTGCTACAGCCACGACACCGTTCTAACTAAATTCATTTAAAAAATGACAGGTTGAGGAAATGATTTTACACTTTAACAGGCTTTAAATACTCTCAAACACAAGTCCCCGTCACATTACATACATACTTCCTGAGGCAGGCAGGCTCATTATTCGTCATAAGAATGAAATGCACGGCCATCGATTTTTGAACGCCACAGTGACAGTGATGTATTTGTTGTGCACTGATATTGATTATTGTTAAGTAATGGACGGAGAGTTTGGTGCAGATCAGACACAATGGAGGACATAGTGAAATGAGAAGGGAATCAGGGAGAGGAGAGGTGGGGGGTTTTGCATACTGAGGGAAAGACTGCAGGGCGGTGATGTAAAGCAAGAGTCTAACGTGAGAGCCCTCTAAAGATTTAATGTGGTCCAGTGAAGCATTTGAGTTTGCATGTGCATGTGTGGCAGATGCATTTAAAGCAGCAGTAGGTAGAATTGGAGTACATATGACTTAAAAAAGTTATTTTTATAAAATGGTCACTATATCCTGACAGTAGTGCATGAGACAGCTAATCTGAAAAAAAATGATGTGCCTCTGTGTCCTCCGGTGCTCCTAATGGCATTTGCAAGATTTCACAAACTGGAGGAAAACAACCAATCAGAGCCGAGCTGGAGCCTTGCCGTCTCTGAGCAGCTGTCACTCACGTACTCCGATCAAACGGTCAAACTAGGCAGCGCTGATCAAATATGAATCAATATTCTGTTACTATAATGCCTATATCTCACCTCAAATGTTTTCCGAAACATATCTTAGTGTACCGTTTAGCTGTAAAATCAGAAAGTTTGTGACCCGGCAGCCATGTTGAGATCAGTTGAGGAAATAACAAGCACCGCCCACCAGCCAATAGGAACGCTCTCTCTCTCTCTGAATTGACCCGTGATTGGCCAAAGTCTCCTGTCACGAGCTAGATTTTTTAAAGCCTGAAAACAGAGCCAAGAGGAGGTGCAGAAGTCTAGTTTTCTAGACGTTCTTTTCTAGATGTTTTTCAAAAACATTCTGCCCTCTGCTGCTTTAAGGCTTTCTGCATGGCCCTCTTTATCCATCAGTCATGACGGAGCACTAACTGCAGTGCAGCGCCCACTGAGCATGTGCTGGCAAACTGTGAACCCAATGGAAGTCCTCTCAGACAATCCCTCCTACTGCTCTTTTCTTTGGAGTCTCCTCATTTGCCTTTCTCTTTATCCTCCGTCGCCCTATTTTCTTTATTCTTTTCATCTCTTTTCAACCAATCAAAGCAAACCATTTCTAAAAGTTCCACTGATTGCTTCACCTACCCAAAGCCTCATCTTCTATTCTCTCTCTCTCTCTCTCTCTCTCCCTCCCTCCCTCCCTTTGTCATAATCCCTCAGCTCACAGTACTTCACACCATCATACCCTACAGTGCATAACCCTCCAATGTACAATCCTCACATCTCCTGCAGCACTGTGCTCAGTACGAGCTGCATAACCAGCAGATTATGTAACCTGCTCTATAATGTCATATTTTTCTAAAATACCTTGCCTGGTGGCGAGTGAAGTCCTGCCCTACACCATGCAGTACTTTCAGTCTTGCCACTAGCATGTTTTGTTACATCTCCTACATCCTCTCATTGCTGTAAATACGTCCCAGTATAAAGCCTCAGGCACTCGCTTCAGCTCACACACCCTCAGTAGACCCCTGTGAAATGCTCCCCACCACCATCGCCGCCCCCCCGCTGTGGTCTGCTCTCCTCTGCTGTGCCCCTGGCTGACTCTGTGCTGTGGCAGTGGTTGCTATGGAACTGCAAATCAGCCATTTAAGCAGTAGCGCTCTAATGGATTTGCAGACAGTAAACAGAAACTACAGACTGCATCGTTACCTACATCTCGGAAATAAATGACTCTCAACACGTATACACACACACACACACACACAGCGGGGACGTTTTGTTCCTGCACCAAAAGGCGGCCCTGTTTCTCTTTGCTTTTGGATGATGAAAGCGTTCTTTCTGTCATATGTTTATGTTAATGATTCAGTTGCTCATGCATCTCCCTACTTTCTTTCCCTCCTCCCTCACAGGACTGCATCCAGTTGAACCAGTACAAGCTGAAGAGTGAGATTGGAAAGGTGAGTTTGGTGGTTTTCTGCCATTTGTTCAGTTTGGAGTGGTTTTTGGGAAAATAGCAGCAGCTTCGAGGAGATCGACCCTGTGCTCAATTTATCTGTTAAGTGAGAAAAATCACATTCACAGCATGTGCACACTAAAAGCTGCGAGTTGTCTTTGTTATTTTGCTTGCAGGTTCTTACATTTTACAAGTAAAATATAATAGGCCTAGAAATAATAGAAAATATATATAACGTAGACAAAAAAAAGGTAGGCAACATTTACCTTTGTTTCTACTCAAGTTTTCCTTTTCTAGAAATATGCTAATATTCTACTATACTATATATCTTGCACATACGGGTACTTTGCAAAAAGTCAAGGCCCCGCCCCTTTTAGGGGAAGAAAACCCAAGATTGCAGACGTCAATGCAGTTTGACGTATACTTGGATTGTAATTTCGACAGGTTCATATACATTCATCTCTTGTTATTCAAACGTGTGTTTAATACACATGTCTAATAATTATTTTTGCAACCTTGTCTGAACCTGAGCATTAGCGATACCTTCAGCATCTTTGGATTTATTGTTGGTGCAACCAACTACCCAGCAACTCTTCAGCATAGCGTTATTACTGTTATCGCTTTGTTTAAAGTAGAGGTCTGGAGACATGTTTCAACTTCTTCTGTTTGCTCTGTTACCGTCTATGAGGGACACAGGGTTGTTTTCCCCCAAAAGGGGGCGTGGTCATCATGAGAGCCTACTCTGGATGACGTATTGCCGGTCTGATGTATTTTAGTACATGTGAGTCTTTCTGTTATTCCCCACTGGCCAGCCAATGGCCGCCACCCTGCACTGTGCTCATATGGTGGTTGATAAAGCCCTCGCAACCCATGGCATCGTCACAGAAGCGTAGCACCCACCCTCCGGTTCCCCCCCAAGTTAGCACTGTTAGCTCTGTCAGCACTTTTTGCACTGCATGCTGTTAGCACTATTCGCTGCTAGTTGCCGACTCAGCCGTCTCCATGTTGAGAGCCGTGTGGAGGCAATAGATGAGCTCTGAATCCGTATTGAGCACCTTTTAAGCAGGTAATGTGTAAAATGTCCATGAACTTAGTTTAGCATGTTGGCATTATAACATTTTCTAATCAGCACTAATCAACACAAAGTACAACTGAAGCTGAAGGGAATGTAAACCTCATGGTGGTGCTAGATGAAAGGTCAGGGGATCACCAAAGTCATTGGGATTCATCATTTGGGGACTATGAATGTCTGTATAAAATTGTATGGCAAGTCATCCATTAGAGATATTTCAGTCTGGACTGCAGTGGATGGACCGACCAACACTGCAATACAGAGAGTCACACCTGTAGCATGGCTAACAAAGTGGAAAAGTCACAGTGTGACATAACACTAGATTGGATATCGTGAGGAGGAGGAAATAAAAACCGAAATGATGAAATTCAAAGTGTGCAATAGAACTAATGTTGTATGCTACACTATTTCAAACTTCACAGAGGACTCTGAGCTGCAGCATCACTAAATCTGACAGCCCACCAGATCGACTCAAGTTTTGCATTTCAAAAAGCGACACTTGGAGATAAACACTTTTTGTGGTTAACACTCGGGGGAATTCACTGTGGCAGCAACAGAGATGGAAATTGAAAAACTGGCAAATTAAAGAGAGTGAAGCTCCGTTTTTGGATTGGCAAACAGCATTCTGAGGGCTTATTTATTAACAGCAGACATATTGATAGATATTAAAGTAGTAGAGGAGAAAAATGTCAGATTGATGTTTATATGTTCAAATGTTCAATTTTGTTTTCAGAAATGAAGCGATAAACCATTTCTAGTTAGAAAACATAGTGAATGTTAGGCATTAAAGCAGCAGTAGGCAAGATTGGAGCAAATATGATTAAAAGAAAAAGTTATTTTTATAAAATGGTCACTATATCCTGACAGTAGTGCATGAGACAGGTAATCTATCTGAAAAAAATCATCATGTGCCTCTGTGTCCTCCGGTGCTACAAATGGAATCTGCAAGATTTCACAGACCGGAGGAAAACAGCCAATCAGAGCCGAGCTGGAGCCTTGCCGTCTCTGAGCAGCTGTCAATCACTCGCGAACTCCGATCAAACTCTCAAACTAGGCAGGGATGATCAAATATGAATCAATATTCTGTTACTGTAATGATTATTTCTCACCTCAAATGTTTTCAGAAACATCTTGTAGTGTACTGTTTAGCTGTAAAATGAGAAAGTTTGTTACCTGGCTGCCATGTTGAGATCAGTTGAGAAAATACCGAGCACTGCCCACCAGCCGGAGCTGGAACACTTGAATTACAATATACTGAAAGGTTTTTATGGAGTTTTTGCCCTATGATGCCAAAAATATTCTGCCTACTGCCACTTTAACACTGTGGAGAACAATCTACAGCGGAAACATGAAGGCTTTTGATTTGTGACATTTGTAAAAAGACATCACACGTCTTGCGTGTGTTGACTAAACCACACAAATGGATTTTTTTTGTCTGTAAATAAGACCAGTTTTTTCTAATCCTGAGTCATTTTACCATCAGCCAGCTGGCAAATTTGGCGGAACGAGACATCAAAGGTGATATAACTCCGCTTTATTTAATTCGTATGAGTGTTTGATCAGCTTTTCAAGCGGTTGTGTTACTTGTTTGCACTTATCAGAGAAGAAACCATGCTAGGGAAAAGAAAAAATGGATTATGATGGTAAACACACACATCCCGGGGCTGTGTGTGTGTGTGGGAGGAGCCATTCTGTGCTGCCAAAGAATAAAAAATGTTGTTTTTGAATGGAAACTGTGCTGCCTTCAAAACATTCTGTCAGTATGATGCTGCCGTCTGCTCTCAAAGAAAAGCCTCAGGAATCAGTTCTGTTGTTTTAATATGAGCTGAACCACAAAACGCAGGTTTAACATTGAATCCTCGTTGAATAAAATGTGTTGCTGTGATGAAGTACGTCCTCGTGTGAAAATGAATCTCTTTGTTTCGCTGCATTGCAGGGCTCCTACGGCGTGGTCAAACTTGCCTACAATGAGGATGACGACAAACATTATGTAAGTCAGAGCAATCATTTTATACATCTGTGGTGTACATCATCTGAAAGCTGGGGAGATTAATTTGAGATGCAGCTCAGCACTATGTCAAGTTGTTCTAGTCATAAATCAGAACATGATTTGATAAAATAAATTGTGAAAGTGTTTAAGGGCTTAGAACATTATGATAGAAGTATATGATGGTCATCCCCATGCTCTAATATGTCTCATAAGTTGTTGCAGCAATTTTTGGGTTGATACCATTTGTTACACAGATTTGGTGCTGAATTTAACCACTTTTTTACCACTCAATAATTTATAAATATGATCAATAATCCCTCCAAAATACTACATTAAGACACCAAGACCTTGAGGAACACCATAGAAAAAGTCATGCTGTGATCAAAAACTTTTGACATTTGGAGATTTCTGCAAGAATTGCATTTTTCTGCGATTGAATGGCGAGCGCTTCTGTTCTGGAAACTGCTCAGAAACCCCCATATTATGAATGTATCTAGGAAAACCATCCATCCTTTGAATGCTCCAGGTCTCTAATTTGTGGCTGTATAGTTTCATGAGGCTGTGATTAACCTGGAGGTCACCACAGCTCATTTTATACAGTGAGGTCTTTTTAAAAAAAATGGTCTCACTACATAGGATCACATTGGAGCCAAAAGAGTCTCAGCTTTACAGGGATACCCAATTTATGCGATTCCAAGACTGTTTAGGGACCCCAGTATACAGAAATATTCAAATACACCATTTCAGAATAGGCGAAAATTAACATTTATACTGCATTCAAATAGCTGATCCAAAACTGCATGTGATTATGATAAAGTGGGCATGTCTGTAAAGGGGAGACTCGTGGGTAATTGCCATGCCAGTTTTTCCTCGTCAAAATTGAGTCTAACCTTTGAGCGTTATTTAGCATGACAAAGGTGTTTAACAGTGGATTCCTTAGGTTTTCTAGTTTCATATGGTATCTTCGCTGTAGCTCTATAACTGAACCTGCTACAGCCTCTGAAAGACAGTAACATCAGTGGGATCACAGGTCTCAGAGGGTTAATAACTGAAATGCAACCCACCCACTGCCACACAACTGCAGTTCTGTCTAGACAATAGAAGCTGAGAGGCTTGATGAAAACTCAGAGCAGAAGAGCTTTACAGGATCTCATCAGTGCTATTGATTTTTTTTCCCCACCTTATTTCTTAGCTGTGAGTTCCATCCCTTCAAATTGCATCAGTTGCTTTGGAAGAAACTTGGAAATGGAAGTTGTTTCTCGTGGCGCTTAAAGTGCATCCAAGACCTTTGTTATGTATCTTCAAAGCAGCGCTGCTGTTGCTCTGTGCGCCTGGTAGCTGCTTTGAGGTCAGTTCACGAGGGACAGTCTGGATATGAGCCGGCACGCTGAGATGAGGTCATTTTAGATGTTCCCATCAAGGTGATTTGTTCCCTTAAAACCTCTGCAAACCCTCCAAATATAAGCCACGTTTGTATTTGAACACAACTAAGCTGCCCTGTACAGTAACAACAATGAAAGTGTTTGTTTAGATGAGTCATGTCGACTTAGGCTGCCAACCCTGGATGGGTTTAAGATGCACTTTTGAACTGGAGCCAGTAAGAGCTCGCAGCTAAACACAACCCGGCATTAAAACGTCGGCTTGTAAATGGCCCGATGCGGCATGGTAAACAGCAGGAGTTTACGTAAGGTCGCAGACGAGTCCTGCAACGTGAGTCAAATATTCTAACAAGGGATGTAGACTTTCCCTTTGGAGGAATTATGGCATTCAGCTTTGAATAATATTGACCTACAGAGCTGCAACCCTGTCTACTGGAAGTTCCGTCTATATTCTACAAATTGGCAGCAGTAAATACGGTTTGTAAGAAACATAATGCTGCCCACGTTGTGTTGTTTTTAGGAAACTTTTTTTAACTATCATATCTAGCAAGTGGTAAAATGTTGATACTCAACATACCAGCAAAATGTCAACCGACAAAGTCAATTTTCAGTTTTCCTACAATATATGCTTGTTGCAAACTAACTAACCCCCAATTTTGACCAATTAGCATAAAAAATGTGATAGAGTAGCACATCCCAGATCAAGGAGTACAACATACTAACATCACATGGTGATGTGAGCAAATTAAACAAATGAAATGCCAGTATTTTTAGGGCCCTATGAAATCCGTTTTATTGTTTCCCAAATTCCGTGTTTTCCGTTTTTATTCCTCTGAATTCTGTGTTTTAGGATTTAAGCAAAATTTATCAGAAAAAGTGCTTAATCATGTGGTGGATGAATAAAATTCCAACAATTCCCAAGAAAATATTGAAAATTTAATGAATATCAATGAATTTGGTGCAATACAGCATTGCGGGTTTGTTTTTATCAACACAAAGAGGAAACTTTTTTAACTATCATATCTGACAAGTGGAAAAATGGCGATACTGTTACTTGGTTTAGTATTGGAAAGATTGATTTGAAGCACAAAACACATGTTTACTTTATTAACACGTATCTAAAATCATATATATTCATATATATTCTTTCCCTAACCTTAAAGGGGCACTCCTCCAATTATACACATGGTTTAATAATGGTTTAATGGCAACTGAGTGGAGAATTAGATCCCTCAACTGTTTATCTAGATGCACCCAACCCCTAATATTCACATAACGTGGTAACGTGGTAACATAAAGTAGTGGATGGAAACCAGAGGAAACCTCCAGGTCTGAAAAGTGAAGCCAATGCTGAAGTGCCTTAAACTTGCATTCTTTCTAACAGCCAGCAGGGGGCGACTCCTCTGGTTGCAAAAAGAAGTCAGATTGTATAGGGGTCTATGAGAAAATGAGCCTACTTCTCACTTGATTTATTACCTCAGTAAACATTGTAAGCATGAGTTTATGGTCTCAATCGCTAGTTTCAAGACTTCTTCAATACAGCATGATGTTCATTTAGTAAATTATGGTCCCATTTAGAGTCAAATAGACCATAAAGCAGGGTATGATTTAAGGCGTGGCTACCTTGTGATTGACAGGTCGCTACCACATTGTTTTTCCGGTCTGGGAGTTGTTTTCAGTTTTGGTTCATGAAAGTTAATTGTAATGTTTTGCTCCCCTAAAAATTTCTTATTCCCCGTTCAGTTGTACTTAGCTCCACCCTCTCGTGTCACTTGTGGTTGCAAAAAACCAAGATGGCCACGGCCAATATGCCGAACTCAAGGCTTCAAAACGGCAGTCCACAAACCAACGGGTGACGTCACGATGACTACGTCCACTTCTTGTATACAGTCTATGGTGGAAAAATATGTTACTCAACATTTTCTTTTGCAGATTTTCTAGAAATTTTGGTTAAAATTTGTGCTACATGTGGATGAAAATCTGACTGAAGTGCTCTACTTTGTACACCCACCATCCACTCAGTCCTCCTCTACTGCACGATGCATAAATGTAGCTCTTCGGAAAAAAAAGTTGTCCTTAAAAAAATGTTTCCTTTTGAAACAGAATCAGCAAAACACGTAAATAGTATATAAACATATTTTCTCGGAGACAGTATAGCAGTATTCGAGAATCCAGGTGCAAAGGAGCCTCAGAGATTTCCCTTTAGTCAGAATCACCCAGTCTGACAGCACAGATTCCTGAAAATGCAAAATAAGTGCAGACATACAGTATATGTTGCTGTGCATTTAGTTTTCTTGTTAGCGTCTTTGTTTCTGCACTGTGAGGAAGCGTTCTTGCATTTGATGCTGATTGTTGGCTCTGATGGTAAATGTTACCTTCCGGGACAGACTGGGGCTCATTGCAGGCTGACACATCTGAAATAACAATGACAGGAATCAGGAGAGCAGGAGATGAGTAATGACGGCATGGAAGGGTGATTCTATTTCCTGGCAATCTGAGTAGGTTTCACACAAAAACTGATTGGATATTTGCATGCGGAGCATCTGCGGCATGAGCCCACATACAGTATGCACAAATGTCATCTCGGTAATCTTTTAAAAAGATAAAATGAGATGGATGTTTGTGAAATAGAATTGACGTTTTGAAATGACGTGTTTTCTATATAAGTTGTAGCACCTAATGTTGATGCCAGGTTGTCAGCCTTGGCACCAGGAAGACACTGATGAATATTTATGTTGATAAAGCAGCAGTGGTCAGTTTTAAGATGAATAAAAATGTCTTGACGGCCACAGGATACAGATCAAATCATTTTATATTTTAACTAGGGCTGTCAAAGTTAACATGAACACAAATTAGTTTTAATGCCACTAATTTCTCCAACGCATTAATGTAGCAGACTCAGTTTTAAAGCTAAAGTAGAGATATTGGCATCATATAAAACTAGAAAACCTGAGGAATACATTGGTACCAACCATGTCATACTAGCTTGTCGCGAAATTATGATACATTTTGGTGAGGAAAAACCGGCATGGCCGTTTTCAAAGGGATCCCTTGACCTCTGACCTCAAGATATGTGAATGTAAATGGGTTCTATGGGTACCCACGAGTCTCCCCTTTACAGACATGCCCACTTTATGATAATCACATGCAGTTTGGGGCAAGTCATAGTCAAGTCAGCACACTGACATACTGACAGCTGTTGTCGTCGTTTGCCATGTTATGATTTGAGCATATTGTTTTATGCTAAATGCAGTACCTGTGAAGGTTTCTGGAAAATATTTGCCATTGTTTTATGTTGTTAATTGATTTCCAATAATAAATATATACATACATTTGCATAAAGCAGCATATTTGCCCACTCCCATGTTGATAAGAGTATTAAATACTTGACAAATCTCCCTTTAAGGTTCATTTTGAACAGATAAAAATGAATAAAAAACACGATTAAATGTTTTAATCGATTGACAGCCCTAATTTTAACACAAAAATCTTGTCCATGTGAGTGTTGGAAACCACTTAGCTTTGTTGTCCAACATATCAGCAGGTTATTAAAGGTCTTTGATTCCTGCGTGTATTTGTTGTGGCGTCCTGCATTGTATAATTACCGGGATCACAATTTGATTGTCAGGCTTCCAGTTGTGACGCAGGCCGTTCGTCAGCCTCAGGGGCCACAGTAAACCAGATTTGTGCATCATTCACTCAGCTTATTTCAAATCGATGGAGCGATGAGTTTAAAGAGCTAATTATTGGCAGTTATCTGCTGTCATAGGTAAGCACACAACAACTGTACATGGAAGCAGCATTCTGGGACTCTTTTTGTGAGGCGAAAAACCGAAATAAAATAACCCACCGTATTTTTATTCAACGATGACTCCAGCCTCAGTGATAGCCACCAGGATGGCAATAGATAGAATTTAACTGCTGCTAAGAAGACCATAATACACTCGTGGTTCTCCCCCGAGCCTCCATTGATAAAAGAATGGTTGAATCATTTTAGGGATATTGCTCTCATAGAAAGATCATTAGCTGTAATTCATAAAGTGCTGGCATCCACTGTAGAGGCCTGGGATATACTCATTGGTTCTCTGTTGAATCCACATTTTCTTGCACAGATAGAATGTGTCACTTTGATAGAATGTGAGAAGACCTAAACACATATCTAGTGTCTGGGATTTTTATATTTTTTTAAAATATAATTTTATTTTCTATTAAAAATATATATTAATATATATATATATAATATTATAAATATAATAATAATAATAATAATTAAAAATTCAATTAAAGAAATTTAAAAAATTAAAATCATTTTAAAAATAATTTAATTAATTAGTTAAAATTAAATGTAATAAGTTCTACAATAATATAATTTATGGTAGTAAGATAAAAACCTTAAAAAATTAATAACTTAATTAATTACTTAATTGTAAATTTATTATTATTTTATATTTATATCATTATTTTCTATGTGCTGTTTTGTTTTTGTTTTTTACAATTTCCCCCAGGTTTTGGATTATTGCAGAAAATAAACTCTGTGGCAAACAAATATTTATTCTACTCACACATTTTGTTCAACAAGATAATCTCCAACAAATGAACACTTCTTCTATGATTTTTGAAGTGCGAATGCAATCACCAGAAGTAAAAAACTAATGTTAGGCTATAGACAAACTACACCACGGTCACATGAGGCTGTAAAGGCGGACGAGTCGATGTGATGACGTTTAGTAGTCTCATTAAAAGTAGACACATTAAAAACTTCCAAATTAACGAGTGGGGTATTTATTGATGTATTTATTGATGCATTTTATGTCGTAGAACACAAAAGTAAATGTTCTTGATCTCTCGTGATGTCAACACTTAGTGAAGGTTAGCTCACTCAACCTTTATTTGACATTTGATGAAATGACATTTTTCATCACTTGGCAAACTCAAGGCTCCGCGGAAGTCTTGTTTACTTAGAAGGACTTGTTTGTCTACAGTTTAGAGTTCTGAAGAATTCAGAAAAAGGAACAATGGCACAGTGAGGGAGCAGTATGGCGACTGACATCATATTTCTCAACCTTTTTAAGTTTCACCTCCTACAAAATAAAGTTCCTGCTGTCGCGCTTTTGGCTGCCTTCGATCAACACCACATACCACTCATCATCAGGAGGTCTTTAACTGAACTCACAACACTTTTTAGATTGTGTTTTTTTCCACAGTTATTGCCATACTTTGCTGAAAAGAAAAATATAGTCATTGCCAATTTCATGTCTGGTAAAATACATTTACTGTGAGTAAAAGTGCGATGACGCACCTCCACCTACGCACAGTCAGAAATTTTGGCTTTTGAGATGGCAGCTATTTACTGGAGCTCCACCATCAATCCCAGAGTCTGTAATGAACTCTGCTGTGAATAATGTAATTGTCAGAGTGTCTGTATGGTGACGTGAACATCTGAATATTGCTGGACCATTTTTAACTGTTTGGTGACTGTGAGTCATTAATCACACACACACATAGGCAGCAGCACACCATAAAAACTACACACAGGGGAGGCTGTGCTTTCCTGCCAAACCTGGTTTCTGTATTTAACCCTTTGAGACCCACAATAGACCTGTTTTTGTCTTTTTTAGGTGGGTACAGGGGGTCTTTATGGGGAGATAGCAGGTCAACAGTAGATGTCACATAGAAGTGGTGTACATCATCTGAAAGCTGGGAACCTGAAGATTAATTTGAGATGCAGCTCAGCACTGTGTCAAGTTGTTCTAGTCATAAATCAGAAATAAACATGAATCATCGCGGGTCTCAGGGGGTTAAAACCACAGTCTTTAAAAGAAACTGCTGAGCTGTACATCAGCGGAACAGTTTGTGCTGCTGCAGTAGTAGAAGATGTTCCAACTGACCATCTAAGTAGTGATCAGTGAAATCACGCTGACATTATGATAGCATGGTAGTTCTTGTATTTTGGAAAAATGTCTGACATGCAGAGAGTGTTATTTACTCTTCTTTCTTTGCATAACCAGTTCCTTGTAAGATGTCATGATGACTTTGAGTTTGTTCCCCATCTCACACGCACACACACACACACACACACACACACACACACACACACACACACACACACACACACACGCAGTTGTCCTTTATAAACCGATAGATGCTCTTTTCCATGAAAGATTCAGTTGCCTCAGAATCAGATATTCATGACCTTTAAAAAAAATAAATAATAACACAGATAATAAATCCATAACTTTCCATTGTGGCTCTGATGCTGCTGAAGGTTGCATCAGCTCTGATGTTTCTAGTTAAATCAAGGTGTTTCGTTGTACTGTTGTTCGTTTTCATGTACATTTACTAGGGCTGTCAATCGATTAAAATATTTAATCACAATTAATCGCACATTTTTTATCTGTTCCAAATGTACCTTTAAGGGAGATTTGTCAAGTATTTAATACTCTTATCAACATGGGAGTGGGCAAATATGTTGCTTTATGCAAATGTATGTATATATTTATTATTAGAAATCAATCAACAACACAAAACAATAACAAATATTATCCAGAAACCCTCACAGGTACTGCATTTAGCATAACATTCCCTTTGAATGTTACAGTTAGTTTTTCCTTGCTAAAATTTTGCGTAAGTTTGGAGCGTTATTTATCCTCCTTCTTGACAAGCTAGTATGACGTGGTTGGTACCGATGGATTCCTTCGGCTTTTTAGTTTCACATGATGTTAGTATCTTCACTCTAGCTTTAAAACTGAGCCCGCTACAGCCTAAAAATCACCAGTTGCATTAATGCGTTAAAGTAATTAGTGGCGTTAAATCAACTTTGCGTTAATGCGTCATTATCGCATCAACTTTGACAGCTCTAACATTTACGTTACGTCTTCAATAAAAGTGTATTTTATTTTATTTAGGGATTAGCAATATGACAATATATATCGCCTCAACAATATAAAAATGTCTATCGTATATATTTTTCAATGTCGTTTCTATCGCGATATAGGCTAGGCCTAACTTTATTTCTTTTTTCTCTATAATTTCACTTAAAACTGTTGTGTTCCTTTTGCACTCAAGTTCTTAAAATGAGAAAATAATCAGTACTTTCCATTTTTCAAGTACACACAGTAGTATACAAAAATAGGCTTTACCATGTTTTTATTTCATAGACTATATGAATTACCAGAAAACATGCTCTACCGTGATATATACCATTATCGAGATATGAAATGACATATATAGGGTTGGAAGGTTTTGGCCATATCGCCCAGCCCTGATCTTTTCTTTATCAGTACACCTGCTTCCAGTTTTCTTTTCTTTTTGGGCAAATAGTGAATTCTTGATTGATGTATGGTTCTACTGTTAATACCAGCTGCATGTGAACACACTGTGATCAAACTCATTTCCCACTTTCCTACAGGCCATGAAGGTGGTGTCCAAGAAGAAGCTAATGAAGCAGTGCGGTTTTCCACGTAAGTCCTATTCTATTCTTTTAAATAGCCACTCACATTACTCACGGTCTGTATGAGTGTTTAATAACTAGGGAATAACATAATCACAATTACCAACACTGTCATGAAGGTGTGTGTGTCATGTTGGGTTGAATGCCGGTAAATGACCGTGTTAGTCAGCTACAAGAGGTCTGACAATCAGCACATTGATATGTGACTTTTCAAAGCAGCATGAGACGACTAACTGAGCTCCTGAGAAGTCAAATCACCTGCGTAGGATTGCAGTTCATTGCAGGTCATTGCAACATTATCCATTGTGTAAAATGGAACTGGTTTCATAACCATGACAATAAATTACAAAACAGAACCAACAATAGACAAATTTCATAGAGAAAGAGGAAGAGCAGTTACAAAACTCTGCAACATGAAGGACATCTAGAGAATACTACTCATTAGCATGTAACTTAAAAGCAGAGTTGGAAAAGATTTTAGAATTTTTTTTATTATATTAGATGAAATTCTCATTACATCCCAACAGCAATCAGTAAATCAAATGCTCTGACTCTGTGGCTGTCGCAAGACTGTAATAAACCCGTCTAATCATTTCACCAGAGTCTTCCACAATCTGCAACTTGAGTACTAACAATAGCCATGTTAGCCATTCATTAGGATATATTTACGTTCATAAAGATCATTTTGGGGGAGTGGCTTTGGAGGGAGACCTGAAGGGATGTGATGTCAATGTTGCTGACTTGGTGACGTTTTGCTAGATTAGGGACTTCTGGAGCTAGTGCTGCTAGCTACTTTCATTGGGAAAGAGTTGGCAACACTGGGCTAGGTTTTTCGTTTGGATCATTTTTAAAAATCTAGTGTACGCTTGCTAATTACTCAAGATCTCCCACTGTGCCGTTAATAAAACCAACTTTTGTGGCAGAATTTGTCACTTTAAAAGTAGGATCCCTTTTTCTTGAAGTGTCGCTTTGTCTAACCCCTTGAACTTTCAAGATTGTGTTAAACTTGAAACTCAAAACTGAGAAAAATGTTCTTCTGTTGTAAATTCTGCTTCATGGGGGGGTTGTCAGACCAAAACCTAAATCATCTATAACCTAAAGATACGCAATGGTGATCAGCTACTGTAGATGATCATGTCATGTGATTGCTCCTGTTAAGGCTAATCCAATGAATCATTTACTATTCAGTGAAGTTGTGTGTGTGTGGTTTGTGTGGTGGTCTGCAGGTCGCCCACCCCCAAGGGGACCCAAGGCTGCCCAAGGAGAGCAGCCCAAAATCTTAGGACCCCTGGAGAGGGTCTACCAAGAGATCGCCATCCTTAAAAAACTGGACCACATCAACATTGTCAAGCTGGTGGAGGTGAGAGTCTCTCTATCTTTTGGTTCTATATTGAACATAAAACAGTCAACGGTTGGTGCCTTTGCATTCAGAAACCAACCGATGCATCAGTTCTATTGCTATTAGACTTAAAGGACCAGTGTGTAGGATGTAGCTGGACCTAGCAGTGTGGTTGCAGATTGCAACGGACGGACGGTCGGGTGTCAGCTCTGTGCAAAGCAGCGGAACAAAAACACAGACACATCTCTGACAATATGATAATAATGCCCTTTGCGTGCCTAGTCTGATAGTCTGGAGATATGTGGCCTATAAACAAGATATATTTGAATAAAATACAGTTGTACCGACAGAATACAATAGAGCACAGAGGCCGTTTCCATGCTGACAAGCGCTTGCATCTGCCTGTCTATTCATACGAGGAGCACAGAGACCCGCTGATCCCTGCGGGACATCAGTTGTGTAGGCGGTCCTTAATGTTGCCCATTTGCGTACACACTGCTAAAAGAATGTGGCCATATGCGGCCTGGACCACCTCTGAATGTGGTCTGAAAGATCCGATCTCAATGCGTCTTGAGTGCGTTCACACCTGTACTTAGAGCTGTCCACTTGTGATCCCATCACTGGGGACGCGTGTTAATACCAGGTCTGAACAGGGCCTTGGTCTTGTCATATGAATTGCCAGCACACATTTTGTAGCTACACACTGAACCATGTTTCTAAACTGTATTTTCCATGTTGTTGATATTTGGAGTTAAATAAAAATTGGCAGTAGGGAAATGTGCCATTTCATAACCGTTTCTCTGATAATAGCCTGTGGACACAACAGGTTGAAATCCTTTGTGGTCCGGATTATCCTCTACCGCTGTGTCTTCAGATAACCTTTCTTGCCGTGTTCCCTGACTCACACTTTGTATTTATGTCCTATCAGTTTATATCAGGCGAATAAAGGTGGATAAACCGTGCTCTGCCAGGATACAGGTGGGGGAAATGAGATAGATTTACCCTCCAGCACATCTATCACACTTCTATCACTGGACCTTTTAGAATATTTTGGTGATAATATTCTGGAAAAAAAACCAAGCTTCCACCCCGTAAATAGATTCTTACATTCACAACAGCCAACGCTCTCAAACTTGGTGTCGAGTCGGGGAATTGTGAAGATGGATAGGCTTTCTACAGAGGCGGTTGTTTATGAAAGCTGATAGCTGATTTTTCAAGACGTGACTCAAGATGCCCGCCGCTCCCTTGCGATATGATCAGAGTGTTTTTTCCAATCTTGGGCAGATGGCGGGGGCACCACCGTCGTGGTCGGGAGTCAAGCTCAGGGAGCCAGTCGGTAGGAAAGCTGTCTGGCTCGCTCCGGCGTAGGGAGTGCCAGAAATATAGAGTTTTTAAGTAGAAGCAGAGTACTTCTGCTCCTGTGTGCTTACACACACACACACACACACACACACACACACACACACACACACACACACACACACACACACACTCACTCGTATCTTCCCTTCTTTGTCCGCCCTCGCTCTCATAACGGGCATATGTATGTGGGCAATGGGAAAACCTACTTTCCTCCTCTCCATCTCTCTCTGTTCATCCGTTTAAATGGGCTGTGCTCGGGTCAGGATCACATCAATTATGGCTTTCCAACGGATTCCTGCGAGACTGCGGTCCAGTCCATCCAATTACGAATAGACTTTTGAAACATGAAAGCCGAAGTCAAGTGGAACAGATTAAAAGCGATGAAAGTGATACGGCCATTTGTCACAGACGGTTGGGAAGAGACCGACCCCACTCGCCAAGGCAAGCAGTTGTTATGAGAGAAGACATTTCAAAGTCCCCAAATATGTAATTTCCCTATAAATCAAGATAGTCTTTTAATGAATCCTCGGCGCTGAATTAGTCAACAGCTACAAATATGATTACTAGACCACTTACACTTTGCACACGACAGCTCATTCAACGTTTACAGCATTTTGGGCTTTTACTTAGAACAAAGGGAGAAAAACGATGCATGGTGCAAAAACAATAGTACTTCTTTGAGTGTATAAGACAGTATGAGCCAACATTCAGACTGTTTCATGGCCTGTTAGAACTGACGGGAGTAAAAAGTCTTCCTGTTGCTCTAGAGGACATTTCCTGCCCTTTTTTTTCCCACTACTCTGTGTCCTTGGCAGATGTTTACCTTCACTGTGGTAATTTAAATTCACCAGGATGTTGTATTTAAACCGCTGCTCCAGATGGACCTTGTGTGTCCCGGGGTTTGTGGGAGCTGTGAGCAGTAGTAGCCGAGCAGAGGGCCATATAGTCCTGTGGGAATATCTGTTCTCATTGACTTGGCGAAGGCTGGATTATTAACTGGTTTGTGTTAATATGATTTAATATTTGTGAAAATATCTCACCTAAAGCACAACATTAACTGACTGGATGTACTCCACAGATTTAGCATTGTGCTCCTATAACACTGTCAGACTCTTGATGGACAGTTAAAAAAAGGATCATCAAAACATGGCGCCTACATTACCCATAATGCAACTTGGGTTAGAGATTCAGGTGTGTTATGCTCAAGGCAGCCCCCAGGAAGAGAGCCGGGCTTTGAGGCCAATTTGACATAGCGGCCAAACCGTGGAATTACAACTTCCATTACATCATGCCATTGGGCCATTTTCTTTTTTTAGGTAAAAAAACTCCCCAGTACGAACACTTGAATAGCACATGTTTACATGCTTTATATATATGCCCGTATTCACCCTCTTCAGAAACACTCCGCTGATGTCATTCACATACACTGCAACAGGAAATAAACTGGGACACATTTAGAATGTTTACGCTTAAAACTGTGAAATTGTCTAAATATTGTAGATTTGTGGCATCACAAATGGACAGAAATCCTGACGGCTTGTTTCAAACGCACAGTTTCTGAATACGGGCTGTGTGTATTTATCTGCGGATTGAGTGTTTTGATACTTTTACAGTATTTCTATATCACTGAAACCTGCTTTATCATATAAAAGACATGAAAATCTCACTTTTTACAATATCGGACATTTAAATAATTTCACCATTACTTGTGACTTCAATGGAACAAGTGGGACAAATTAAGTTAAATAATTACCTAGTTTTACATTGATATAGGTAATTTGCACCAATTCGATCTTAAGAAAGCTACTTTCTAGCTTGCTACTTTAACAAAGCTAGCTTCTAGCAAGCAATTCAACATCCAGTGATGCTAATAAAGTATTGATGCTGGTAGCGAAATGTTCATTCTCTTATTATAGCAACATAGCAGGATTTTAAAGAAAGGAGCTGCCTCGGATACCGGTGACAAATCTCAGGTATGGCTGCCCTTTTTGCCGAAGGCGAGGTAGAAATTCACAATATCCTAATATGTGTGCTTGAACTGCCATCATCAACTTCCACATGTCCTCACAAATCCTACGCAAGATAACTATTGACAAAGTCATGAAATAGCGAGTAAAGCTCATCTTGGTTTACTGTTTACAGCTGCAATCATGCCCGTCTCTTCATAGGAATCACCGGGGCCCCGTGGGGCCTCCGACGCTGTATCCAGTTCTTTTTATACATCCGTGGTTCTGCTAGTCGTGGCTCTTGCAGCCTCAAGCAGAAGACATGAGTAGCGGGCTACAGAGGGAGCTCACTTCTTTCTAACTCCACTCCCCCAAGATTATTGTTTTTCATTGTAGTCTTCATCCCCAACCAACACTTTCATTATCTAATGAATTCATCAAACTTCACATAGCTCCCTCTGGAGCCACAAAAGGCTTTGTACAACTTTTTCCACACATGCATTAGTACTCCCCAATACCTGTCAACCCACTTTGATGTGTAAAATAGGTGGAGTTCCCCTTTAACCTTGAGTCCCTGTCTTTAGGAGGGGTTTTGTGTCCAGATCTAGCTTTAAAGCCAGGTAGTGTTCTTCAATAGAAAAGCTCTACACACTGAGCAGAGCGCCAGAGGAATTGGGGCTAAAAAGGGCCCAAAAGCTCACTCTGCCCCGAGGCCCGGCAGCAGGTTAATCCTGTTGTGAATTTGCATATAAACCTGCAAAGCCGGTGTTTTAAATAACACATCCCAGCAATGTCCTAACTCTTAGGAATTACAAGCAGCTTTCATATAAGAACAAAGTAAAAGGCCAAAAGGTAATTTTCAAGCAGTTTTTAAAGCATCAAGAGCATCACAATCCCCTCTTAGAACTCTGCTCAGTCCTTGGTAAGGAAGAAAAGTCTTTTGAATTCTGCAGTGTTTTGGTCCTGAGTGCTTACCGTCGGCTTTTCAAATGATCCAGACAAGAAATATAGTTTTATATAGTTCACACCCACATGCACCTTGAGCTTTTCAAATGGAAAGCCTCCATTCATGGTGATTATGTTAATGTTGCAGGTGCTGGATGATCCGGCGGAGGACAACCTTCACATGGGTATGTATGCAGACTGTATTTTCTTTGTCCAAATCTTTTGCTCTACTTTCGGCCTCTCTCAGCCTTTGGCGCTCGGCACATATGCCACCAACAAGTGCTCATATAACTTATTCATAATTCAGATCTTGCTTCCTTTCACACCACCTCGGGGCTCACACATTATGCAAAAAAAACCTTCCATCAGCCGTGCCAGGTCCCAGTAAGGGCGCCTGTATTAGTGTCAAACTTTTAATGTGGCACATTCATAATAGTAATGTGACGCTGGGGTGTTGCCTCGGTGGCAGCAGTGGTCAGCTCAATGAATACTGGTCTTACATGTTCATATTCTCTTCTCCCTGCCTTTTCTCTGACAGTGTTTGAGCTGATGCGTAAGGGGTGAGTAGAGAACATGTTCCTTTTTTTAGAAATAATTCATCCTCCTCTACCTTCACCTCCTCATTTCGTCATCCCTCCGTCCCTGCCTCCGTCTCTGCGGTGTTCTCCTTCATTACTCCGAGCTGACAGAGTGCGGGGTGTTTGTTCCATCCCCGGCTTCAAAGGGTTTCATAATGTTCTTAGGTTTTCACAGTTATTACCAGTGGCAGTAATCCGTGTAAATGTTTCACGTCCTGATGCACGAGCTGTTCCTGCCTACACCACAAAAAGAAAAAAAAGAATTGTGATGATCTAATGATCTGAGACCTTTTGTTATTCTAAGAGAATGGAGGTGGGAGGGGGTAGCTGGTATCACTTCACATATGTGCATAAATTAGTTATGTATACTTTTGTTCTGTTTGTTAACTTTTATATAATAATGCTCACATCATAACATGGTAAACTCAAGCCCAACAGGCAACATCAGACTATGACTTGCCCCAAACTGCATGTGATTATCATAAAGTGGGCATGTCTGTGAAGGGGAGACTCGTGGGTACCCATAGAACCCATTTTCATTCACACATCTGGAGGTCAGAGGTCAAGGGGCCCCTTTGAAAATGGCCATGCCAGTTTTTCCTTGCCAAAATTTAAAGCAAGTTTGGCCCGTTGTTTAGCCTCCTTCATGACGAGCTAGTATGACATGGTTGGTACCGATGGATTCTTTAGGTTTTCTAGTTTCATATGATACCAGTATCTTCACTCTAGTTTTAAAACTGAGCCCGCTACAACTGCTCACTTGAACCGCGGGAGATAGATAAAGAGGGTGAGATATAGGCTTGGATATTTTCTGTTGACCGTCACTTCACGTTACATACTTTAGTTATTCCAGTTAGCCTTATTGTTTGTAATTCCTTTCATTTAATAAACAGTAAAACACATCTGGACTTTTTATAATGAGTCACAGTCAAGAGCCGACTTCAGCCTCTCCTATAGTTGATAGTAGTCGCTACAACCTCCGTGTTTCTCTGCAAGGCCGTCAGTCAAGGCCAGTAGAAATCCCCGACTCCACCACCTATTAATCATTAAGTGGTGGCAGCTCTTGTAACCTGATCATATTTCACATATGGAAACTCTGCATTCTGAAAGCCGTTAACCTCACTCTACGCCTAAGAGGATTATCAGCACAACCTCCTGATCACATCGATGTAAATGATGTTTACATACAGCAGGCTCTCTCTGCGCTCCACCTGGCGTCTCTGCTGACATGGTAAACACCCACCGACAGCAACATAACCGACACAACTGGATGCAACTACACTCCATGCTGCTGACTGCTCACATTATAGACCTGCAGCTGTGTCCACAACATGGCACAAAATAGCTAAAAAGGTTTAAACCTGCAATAACAACATTGGTATCATCACTTTTTGAGTTGATATGATGAATTTGTGCATGCAGCCGATACAAAGCAACATTATAACTCATTTAGAGTTGTGTTTCTGACCACCTGGCGAATGTAAGGCTGTTTTTGGTCCCTACCGACTTCTGCTGCGGTGAAAAAGACGCTGTGAATCTCGCTATAACCCTCAGTAACGGTGAATACAAACTGGAAGCAAACAAATCGCACGCCAGACACTTCTCGCTCGTTGCTGTGGACGTGTGAATGCTTGCAAGGTAGCAGGTAGTCTGCTTGTTTGCAAAAGAAACTACAACATTTTCAAACAATGTGTGTGTCTTTGTGCCAAGCAGCACTTTGTTTTGTCTGTATATGCAATCTTGGATGCAATACATACAAAAGAAGGATCTTAGAAACTAAAACAATGATCTTCTTCTCCACAGACATTTAACTTAACAGCGAGTAAAAACTAAACTTTCTGTCTCACCACCTTACTCAGCAAATCTCTATGAAGTTTACAGACAAATTGTGTTTTATTGTCTAAACCTAAAGAAGTTCTAGTTTTGTTTCCTAAACCTAAAGAAGTTGTTGTTTTATTGCCTAAACCTAAAGCAGTTTTAGTTTTATTGCCTTAACCTAACTGTTTTTGCCCTACCTAAAGAAGTTGTAGTTTTGTTTCCTAAACCTAAAGAAGTTGTAGTTTTGTTTCCTAAACCTAAAGAAGTTGTAGTTTTGTTTCCTAAACCTAAAGAAGTTGTAGTTTTGTTTCCTAAACCTAAAGTTGTAGTTTTAATGCCTAAACCTAAAGAAGTTGTAGTTTTGTTTCCTAAACCTAAAGAAGTTGTAGTTTTGTTTCCTAAACCTAAAGTTATAGTTTTATTGCCTAAACCTAAATAAGTTGTAGTTTTGTTGCCTAAAAGCTTTATTTGTTTGAGGAAGACCTACACCCACTAGAGCTTAGGTGTCCCACTTTACGCCAACTCACCTTAGTTCAAGTAATTGAAATGTAAAACGCCGAATGGTTTGTAAGAACACTTGATGATGACGCTACACATTTATGGTTCATTTAAAGGTGCTAATTGGCTCGAGTGTGATTCTTTTACATCTGATTTGAGCGTGCAGGTAAACACTAGGACAGATGTTGTTAATAATGTATTAGTTCTGAATAAATCAGTCCAGTTGTAGTGTGTCTGACGCAGGTAACTGTAGCTAAGTGAGGTGTTTAACTCATCAGGGGTCAGTATCACTTCCATCTGGCTCGAAAAAAAGATATCTGAGACATGTGGATGCAGGAATGGTCTCGAGGGGAATAAAAAGCAAACACAAAAAATGTAATCGTAAAAAAGCCTGCGTCTGGACTACTCTTGGTTTCCATGGCAACACTTTCAGTTTTGTGTTTGATCAGAAGTACAGGGATGAAACAAGGTCACTCAACAATCATATCTCAGAGAAGAAGCCCACATGGACGCCACATGCTTCAATAAAAGCAAAGCTGTTTGTAATCTTGGCACGTCTTATTCTCCCATCGCTTAGCAACAGGCCGTAGGCCCCGCTGTGGCGACGCCGGAGACCCCCGACTCTAAAATCACGGAGAACGGGCTGCAGGTGTCAGCCTACACTGTGAGCATTAACAATGGGTATAATCAAGAGGCAGGGCACACATTGTTTTCACTCACTAATTAACGCTGTCACTAATGCAGTTACAAGCTTTGCTTTAATAACTGGCCATAATTATATCTGTCAGGTGAAACTGTCAAGCCAAGGACCCATTACGGATCTATTTATAGCTGGGGGAAATATTAAATCTGCAATCAAGTGTACTGTAGAGACGCACAAAACAGAGGATGTAATTTAGTCCTGTTCAGAATGAGAGAGAGATGTTGGAAGACGAGGCATTTCCCAGTCTGTGTCTCTAATACCTGTTAATCCCTTCCTCCAGGGAAAAGATAAAGGAGTTGATGCATGCTAGCTGCTCCCAAAGGAAACAGATGATTCTCTACTAATTAACTATGTGGGAAAACAACGGCGATCCGCTGTCTTTGCAATAAGAGCCGTGCCCCTGCACTCGGCCAATAAGACGAGGTCCCCTGGAGAAGGCAGGAAAAGACTCTAAATAGTCAGTGACTCACCGCCTTGAAAATGTTTGGCTCCCTGTGTCAGAATCAAGAAATGGCTTGTTGATCGGGGATGAGGATGTCCGTGCTGCTGGTTTTCACCTGCTGTACATCCTGTATTTAGCACTCATTTTTCCTCTGTTTTCTCCTCAAGTTCAGTTTTTCACTCAGCGGCTCTTACAACTAGCCTCTTAGGCTTGTCTCTTATAGCTCCCTCTGCTCTGGAGCATACTTGCCAACCCTCCCGATTTTTCTCCCGTTTTTCATCGCCCTCTCCCGGTTTCCTCCCAGGATCTCGATTCTCCCGTATTTCTCCCGATTTACGACAAATTGTCAGACTTTTTTTTCCATTTTGTTCTGTTATGTTCCTGTTTCACCGTACAGCGTCTATAAGCTCTACTGTTTCCACACAGACGACAATAGAGTTACACCACATGTGGTTTCTCGGCGATAGAGAGCAGTCTATGCTCGCGACACAGCGCAGTTTGAGCTCATGTTTGAGCTGCGCTCGCCGCTGGGTTCAGCACACATCACAGCGTGCAGCGCCCAAAGTTGGGCTTTGCTCGATGCACCGAAAAGCTGTCGTGGCACGGCGCAAGTCGTTGGAAATAACGGGTTTTAGAGCGCAGTGGTGCTGTCATGTTGTTTCTGAAAGGACCTTCAGTGAGTGAGAGACAGAGAAAGAAATTGAGAGTACAAAACACAGGACTTTCACCCATTTGAAACCAACAATGTGTAGTTGTCTTTGTGTTCGTAGTTATTTTAACCAAAAACACAATGTATTTCCCTAAACTGAACCAAGTGGGTTTTTTTTTGCCTAAACCTAAAGAAGTTATAGTTTTATTGTCTAATCCTATAAGTTGTAGTTTATTGCCTAAACCTAAAGAAGTTGTAGTTTTATTGCCTAAACCTAAAGAATTGTAGTTTTGTTGTCTAAACCTAAAGAAGTTGTAGTTTTGTTTCCTAAACCTAAAGAAGTAGTAGTTTTGTTTCCTAAACCTAAAGAAATTGTAGTTTTGTTGTCTAAACCTAAAGAAATTGTAGTTTTGTTGTCTAAACCTGAAGAAGTTTTGGAAGCGTTTGTGTTCAAAACGTGACGTTTTATTCAGTTTTACAACATGACCATGTTGCTTTTAAGTTTCACTTTCACTTTTACAACATAGGCCTACTATGTTGTAAAAGTGAAAGTGAAACTTAAAAGCAACCCTAACGAGTCACATCTGTGGTGCCTATCGTGACTGATAACGGCTATTTAATGGCGTGATAACAGTTGAATCGCGGTGCCCAAACAAAGAAGAGTTGAATTTTACTCAATTGTCCCTCCTGGCTCCCTAGAGTCAAGATGATGGTTAAGATAATAAAAACGTGGATTTATTCATCTTGTATCGTGCTTTAGTGCATCATAACACATCAGTGTTTGAGGCACGACAAAGATCAAAATGTGTGTTTTATTCAGTTTTCTTTCCTGAGAATTAACGGTAAAATGAAAAGTTTAACATACAAATGCTGTTGCACGGTACCAGAATTCAGGGAACAAAGTCTCTGAAACTCAATTTGTTCTGGGCGAGGAACCACAGACCTCCCCCCGCTATGGTTATGAAATCCTCCCTATTTTTAATGTCTCAAGGTTGGCAAGTTTGCTCCGGAGCCATTTTGGCAGCAGCAGTCAACATTACTCGGCAAAGAGGACTTCCCATCCCTTCACGAATGACTGAGACTGTGCACTACCCGGAGTCCCTCTTGTTGTCTTTGCTAAGAGCCCATCAAGCCAGAGTGGACAGGTTAAAACGCTGACCTGCAGACCTTGTTTGCTGAGCACTTGGCTTTCGTTCCCCCCCCTCACTTTTCACTCCTCAGTGCCTGTGGCCGTGGCCCCTAGTGGCACATCAAGCCTGGGCAGAGAAGAGGTCTTCTCTAACAGCTCTCCAGTCAAACGGAAATGATTGTGCTCCAGGGGCAGGCAGAAAATTGCATCTGCGTTTTGGAGTGGAGTGCTGTAATGAGGCTGAGAGGAAAGCATGCAAATAAGTAACAGTGTACAGTCCTGAATATCTATTTATACCGAGAGATGATGAAATGTGGAAAAATCCCGTCGGCTTTTTGTCGAGGGAACCAGGGCGATGCTAACTTCCTAGTTGGCCTACAAAAATACCCCCCAGCACTCAGCAAAATGGAATAAGGATGCTTTTTCACAATGTGCATGAATGAAATTGTAAATGGCGGATCATTTTCTCCTCAGTGAACTAAATATGGAAACATTACATTGTGTAGGCTGAGTGCTATATGATACAGGAAGGGAGTGTAATTGAGAGGCTGAGTGGCTTTACCTTGGCAGTCATAACCCAGAAGAGATTAAGGAGCCCGAAAACATAAATCACCTTCACGTGAAATGCTGATGAAATGTCCTCCAAACTGCAAAGCAAGCGGCGGGATCACGAGCATGACGGAGGGACGCGTTCGCGAGGCCTCGATGGAGCAGGAGAGGCGACGTGCGGGGTTGAAAGGGGAGATCGTTGATGGGAGAAGAAGGGGAGGGTGGCAGAGTGAGAAAGAGTTGGACTGAATCTAAAACAAGTGTCCTGTTGCATCATTAGATCAGCTGTGTTTACCGCGCGCCTTTATTTATTCAGCTCTGGGCTGTGAATAATGGAGCACACACTCCCTGTCAGCGGAGGTGAAGACACAGAAGGCTGAGGGGAATCAATTCTCTATTTTTGCCCGTATGTGTGTCTGTTTGGGTGCTCTTCTCTTCGATTAACGGACGCGTTAATGCTCTCTGCTGCTTCTAAATTTAGTCATCATGCTCAAAGTGCTCAGGCGCACTCACCTTCTCAATTCCCATCATTAACTGGCTGACTAATATCTGATATACTTCCTCTCATTCCCCCCTGACCTCTGGCCTTCATAGAGCCAGCCAAAACAACAGCAGACTGCTCTGATTGCATAAGAGACACCCCTCACGCATGAATGCACTGCACTGACTCTAATACGAGTAAGAGGATTTTATAAACAGTGTAATAAACTTTCCCCCAATCTAATCTACGTCATTCACAGCTCGATCTATCATGCTGGCGTGTGGTTTGTTCAGTCTCAAGAGCATCAGAGGGAAGTCGGCCCAAAAAGTCAATTCAGCAGCAGCAGACAGACAGACAGACAGACAGACCCTGTTAAGCTGGAACTGGCCTTTGCAGTAGTTATGTAACGACTGCTGATGCTGATGACACTGTATGATGAGGGAGCAAGTGAGTCAGTTACTTTGGTGCTGGAGGATGAATCTATTATTTAGGTGCAGGCTCGCCCTTGGGTGCTCTCCCATGTGCCCGTCTTCTGCAGCTGAGACTGGACACTCAGTCAGCAGGTACAGAGATGCAGCCTGTGAACGAGCATCAGGGGTGAAAGAGCTCTGCAGCACTCCTCCTCCGGAGGTGCACAATTCAGTTTCAAGAAGCATGATTATTTAATCATTAATATGCTAAACGTATTAGCAAATACTTACTTACCTATTTACACATTCAGCTACGGCAACAACACTATCATTCATTTGTAGTCCACCTGAGGAATGTCCACTTTTCTCTCTCCTTTTAGCGATGTTTTGGTCTCCACCAACTGCTGACGGAGATATTTGGATCTTTAGCTTGCTCATTTGGTGCGTAGCAGGTAGTGTACAGTGGCTTTTTACAGTTTTTTTTCGCTGAAAACAGCTGCCTTCAGGCCGTGGAATCCAAATTAATGAGGTAAAAAACTGCAAGTCTCCGTAGCTCAGTCGCACAAAAAGGCGTGTGAAGGACATGATAAGGCGACCGGTGTTTTGTTTTTTGTAAGCTACTTTAGTGACGCTTATCACGCCTGGGCCATATTGGCCGTGTGAGCAGTGCGTGACGGCTGCCTCGCTCAACTGCTGTGTGTTCCATGTATGTGTCGTCCACACCGGCAGCGTTTCTGCTGCTCTCGGCCCTTTCTTTCTACATGTTTGCCTTTCATAATGGCCATTTCAATTCATTATAAATGTCATTTATATTTATTTCAGACATAAAAAGGTTAGGAAGCGTGTGCTCATTTGTAAATAATAGTAATAATCCACAATTAAAACCCCGTACTTTAATCATTCATGGAGCTCTGCAAGTCACTGCATGTTCTACAACACTGTCCTGTAAATATTTCAGAATAAAAGTCTAGTGTTAACAAATGTTGCTGGCATGATGTCAGTTACTGTCAAACGATCACTTTCACTGTCTGTTGTTGCTGTGAACCACGTAAAAATAGGTGAGACTTCTCGAATCTCTAGAAGAAACGCAGCTGAGCCACGCGAGCAGTTTGGCTGCTCTAACTTGTTAACATGGACGCTGAAATAAAAAAACAACACGTTCTGCTGACGTTTCCTGTGTGGCCCGAGTGTCACGTGGTTTTTAGTGACATTTGTGACGTGTTTTCTGTACTGATATTATGCTGTTTCCGTACATCTTTTACTTAGTTTACTTACTTATTTTAAGGCCAACCATGACGTTTTTCCTAAACCTAAGTGAGTGGTTTTGTTTCCCCCTGCTGGTACTGCACCTTCATACACATGTAATATTCACGCCACGGCGAGGCAAAACGAGACACTGACATGCTATCCTCTGGTGGATTGGCGGGTGTGTTACTCGCTTTGGCGTGATATCGGGTTGATGAGCGACGCCTTTCGTGTGATTTAAAATCGATTAGAGCAGCAACTCATATTTTGAATGCAGGACTTTTTGCTTGTAACAGGATATCTTTGAACTGTAGTATCGCTAATTATACTTCTCTGAATACTTCTTTGGCTTGTTCCTTTTGTTCCACTCTTTTTTTTACTTTTCCCAGTGATTAAATTATGGTTTCTTTTGGCCTTTAGAGGCATTGGGTGACTCATTTGGAAAGCTACAATGCAACTACACCATCAGATCTGGTGTCTGACATCCGTGTCATGATAATGGCTATCCAGGGTCCAGGGGCGTCCTACACACTGCAACCAAAACCACAATCAAGAGAAAAGGCCTGGTGCTTTGGAGATCACGAGAGAGAGAAGACTATTGTCAATTAAACAGATTTGTCACTCTGTAATAATCTTCAGAGCAGCCCTGTGGCGAGCTTTAAGGGATTTAAAAGGCTCTACTTCTCTTGCTGTTGCCTCAATTAATCACAGCCCTCTGTTCCCTGTAGTGTGAGGACGTTTTCTGGGAAACAAGGGGTTTAATGCAGGGTCATTATTACAACTCCATCCTGTTTTCTGCTGTCATTACCACAGCGCTGTGAGCTGGAGACAAGCACAAATAAAACTCTTCCTCTTACAGTAAAAACATTGTGATTCTTAGACAATACGGTGCCCTCGAGCACTTCACTGTCCTCTCTGTAACCTCGTTAATGGATTTCCACTCATGAGTTTATTTTAACATCTGATTCGGCAGTAATTACAGAAAGAAAGATCCCTTTAGTTCGCTTGTGTTGTCAGAAATAGAAATCCTAAAAGATTTATCCTTTTGTCTAATCTGCATTCCCCCCTAATTAACACATAAATCTACACGTTTATTTTCCCTAATACTGTATTACGGTATTATTATTTTGTAATTTGAAAGGCTTTGGGTTAAGCTCCTATTGACTTATGAGTTATATCTCATTTGTTTGATCTGTACAAAAACCGACAGTTCGCCGCCAAGCTAACCGGCTGTACAACCCCGCCTCATGGGAAAGCGTATAAGCTAAATAGCCCGACATTCCACGTGTCTGGAGGACGCATTTTAGGATTTTCACGTGTCATTTGTATTCTACGCCGTACAACAAAACTACGGTAATGTCCACAGTTATGTTTAGACAATAAAACCACTTTGGATTAGGCAAAGCATCATGGTTGGGCTTAAAATAAGTACATAAACTAATGCTGCATTCAAAACTGCCTACTGCATACTACTGATGAATGTAGTAGCAATAGAGTAACCAGCTCTTAAAGCACTGGACAAAAAAAAAAAGAACTCGTACCATTATTGCAATATTATCGAAAAATACAACTTTGAGTTTGTCGTTTATGTTTTTTGTTTACTTTATAAGATCCTGCAGGTTTAAACTATTCATTCGAACAGCTCATAGTGAAGTGAGACACACAGGATCATCAACGAGGGGAGACGGGAAATATAAAACATTGCTCGACAAAATTTACGTTACTCAAACTGCTTTTTCAGTTAAAGCAACTAAACAGTGGACAGATCTCCCTCCAGAGATTAGAGACATGTTAAAAAGGGTCATGTTGTCTCAGCAGGTATGTCTCTGCACCGTCAGAGGCCTTTCCTTCTCCTCTTCCCTCACTACTCTGCTGCTCTGTGGACGGTCTGTGAGCGTCACTGGCCGGCTGGCGATTGTGGAGCTTTTCACACTCCAAAAAAGCAGATAAACAAGGTTCCCGTTAATTTATGATGGACATTTGTCTTGCAATATTTAAACAAACTATCCGTCAACAAGGAAATAACAGCCCGGTCTCTAGAGAGAGCTCCAGCCAGCTCATAGCGGTCTGTGAGCGTGACCGCCTGGCTGGCGAGGTAGCGACCCTGGCAGGGGCTAGCGAGCTGTCACTGCAGTTTGTGGAGCTTCTAAACTCTGTGAAACGTTGGAGCAAATGTTCAATTCGTCATCTAATATTGTAAAACTGTAAACATTCAAAATCTACACAGTTGATTTCTCGCCTCAAAAACACTCAGAAGTGAATTTGGTGATGAAATAGCTACAAAAAATATATAAAAAACTAGCCGTTTTTGGCTGTTGTTGTTGAACCGTAGCCTGTTCCGTTCCACCGCTTTGCATTGTGGGATACAGTAGGCGAGGTAGACTGGTCCAATACATACTGGAGATTTTTTCCAAATCAGTACGACATCCGGGTATTTTTGCCATACTGTAGATTTTGCTTTTGTTCGCATACTACATGCTACATTTTGGCCAAATCCGTACGTACTACCAGTATAGTATGCGGTTTCGAAGACAGCACAAGTACAATACGTACGGAAACAACGTAACATAAGTGCGGAAAACACGTCACATCACAAACGTCAATAACGTTGTGCGAACAGGCTTATTTAACAGACTGACATTAGAGCGGAAGGCTATCAATCTTCTAATCTAACTCTTGGCATGAAAGCAAATAAGCGAATTCCCCAAAATGAGGAAGGTTTATTTTTAGATTTTACAGTCGGCATGTAAAACAAACCCCATTAGGCTACCGTGAATTTGTTCATGTGCTGCTGTGGCAGAAGTCAAATGTGTTTTAGGATGTTGAACCGCTGTGTCTGAGTGTCCGACCAGCTTGAAGAGTGCTTGGCTGATTTCCGGTTTCTCACCCTTGTGAACGCTGACAGCTGGCTTGCATTATTAACTGTGCAGCATCTGTCTGGTTTTCACAACATCCCGCCTGCAGGACTCAGCTCTCTCTGGCTCTAATGAGGACAGGAGACATGAGCAAGATGGCAGTGGAGAGTAAAAAAGCTACTGTATATACGGCTCTGGTGTCTGACTGCAATCTGGTGCTGCTGGTTTCTAGAGGAAACACCACACTGATAGAGCTGCATCTGATTTGATGAGAAAAGCAAACTGTACTAAAGACAAGTTGTTGTGTCAGTGTTTCACTTTTTGCAGACCTGTGGCATTTGTAATGTTCTCATAAATATGTATGTCATGACTATTTCTGTCACCTAATGTTCATTTGGACAGTTAGAGTGAGTAATGCGTTTTTTCATCAGCTTGTTTTGTGAGCCAGTGTGATGTTAACACACAATAACTCTTTAGTTCACTCATCACTCCGTGGCCTTTAAGCTGGTTTAAAAAACCGACGTCCTTGCATGGAAATACATCACCATATAAAATTCAGTTTTAACATGTCGTTAAAGGAGTGATTCACCTCCAAAGTGAACATTTGCATATCAATGACTCACCCCGTGTTACCTTGAGTTCTTGTTTTTCTTGCATGCCTCCACGTTCAGGCTGTTCTCATACACCGTTCATAGATAACGCCTATACACTTATGTAAAGTAACGCATTGCAATTCATATATACAGTATCCCACAAAATTAATTTGTATGAAGAGCGACAAATGCCGTGCAGGAAGGAGGTCATGTGGGTTTTACTCATGGATGTATTAAGAGAACTGGATACAGTGCTGGAGGCGGGGCCCCATTCATTCCTATGAAAGTTGCTCAGTGGCGCATGAAGCCAAAATGGCTCGACTTCCGACTGGAAAAGTACCCGGATCTTCCGGCGAGCTTGCGCATCCATTGGGCCCATGGAGCAGGCGCAGTAGCGTCCGCTCGGTCACATGGCTCGGTCACGAGGTCACAGCCGTCACGCTGTCGTCACGGCTTGCTAACTCCACCTCCCAGCCCTCGCTCCAGCCTCAGTCTGGGTCTCATTCACATGAACAGAGGAAGGAAAATAACTCTGGATTCAGCTCACAGTTTTACAGTTTTGCAGTTTCACAACTTTTAGGACCTCATGATTTAAATTAGGTCTATTCAAGTGTTCGTACTGGGAAGTTTATTCACCTCAAACAAAGATTATCCGCTGAATTACAGACATCTCTTTCCTGATGTAACTCTATGGGAAAAAGTATTTTGGGGCCCAATGACATAATGTGACAGACACGGAAGTTGTAGTACTGCCGTTTGGCCATTACGAAAGTCCGGATCGACGACCGGCGTTCTTCCTGGGGGCTTGGTTTTGCTCAGCAGACCGGCGTTTGTACCCCGTGTGAAACCAGAAGTCAACATTGATTTATTTGTCACATAACTTCTGTACTTAAGTTACGCCACTTCCAGACTTATTTTAACCCAAACCATGATCTTCTCCTAAACCTAACCAAGTAGTTTTTGTCACGTAACGTTCGTACTTAAAGCTTCAGTTGGCAGAACATTTTTGGCATCATTGGGCAAAAGTTCATACTCAATATGTGTACTATCGTTCAACATACTTTTGTGTGAATAAACAGTAGTATGTGTCTTTTCGGACACACTGAGCAGTAAGTTACGTTGTCACTTCCTGAGAGCCTCTTTGCCGGTTAGAGACGTGTAACCATGGTAACCCGTAACCAACCTCATGTGACGAAAACGACGATTTGTGAGAATCAAAGTCTGAATTAATTTAAAATATATATTACGCCCAGCAAAGTGAAATCTTATCCTTACAGTTACATTGAAGCGTTATTGACGTTACGGAGTTGCCCGTCAACGTCTGTTATGAACATTGTCGTCACTACCGCATTGCATTATGGGATATTTCTGCAGCCGTAGTGTCCAGTGTTGCATACTGTGATATTTCACCGGAAATAGTATGCAATTCAGTGAGTATGTACTATTGGTTTCATACTAAGGTTTCGGACATACTAACAAATCTGACATACTGTTTTAGCGTACTAAATAGCATGCTAGTATGGAATTTAGGACGCAACCTTGATGAACTGAAGTAAACGGGGGCCATGTTTAACAACAACAACAGTCGTATTATCACTTCTTCCCAAACACATGCCTCCCCGCTAAAACCTCACTATTTATTTAAAACCTTTATGCAAACCATCTGCCTGTTTTAACAAAAACACCTCATTAGCAGTTTTATTTTCTTCAAAACAAGTGAAAAATGTGACACTGAGAGTGAAATGGTGTAATTCCAGATGTTGTCAAGGCAGCCTCACAGATGTTTGCAAGAAAGGAATTGTAATGGAAATGTTTTTAAATATTTTTCTCTTGAGTTTTTAAACTTGTTTTGCTGGCAGCATTGCTATGGGGATGGAAATGTTTTGGATTGCCATCTGCTCTTTTGAATAATGTTTCCAGGTTACTGTTTACGGTACAAATAATACAATAATCTTATCAAAAATAAGGGGATTTATGATGTTTTTTAAAGAATGAGTTCATTTGTTATGTAACTATACATTTTTCTCTGAAGAGAGAAAGACAATAATCCTCTTACGAAAAATAAAAAAGATTACACCCACTCCCATAATATCAAAAACTGAAAGGTGGGCTAGGTGAAGACACATCTGGGCTCCACTGCGCTGATGCTCACTGACAGTAAATGCACTTAGTGCTCACATTCATGGTGGATATTGATGTTACAGCTAATACTGCTGAGGAAGGGAAAGAGAGTGTAAACGCATATATGGCGTCTTCATCAGCGGAGAAGAGACGCGTGATGTATGATGATGGGTAACCTCCGGAGAGGAGAGGGGGAGGGGAGGGGAGGGGAGGGGATGGGAGGGGATGTGAAGGCCTCGGCCTTGTTCTGCTTCATGATGATGAGACGGCCGTTAATCAACTGACTGACAGCACTGATTGGTTTCTATGAAAATTACACAGCAGCTATAAGAGATCCTCCGAGTTCGCTGCTTGTATCTTGAATCATATGTGAGTGACTAAACCACCTACCAGCATACTTGTCAACCCTCACGATTTTCCAGGGAGACACCCGTCTTTCATCGCCCTCTCCCGGTTTCCTCCCAGGGTCACACTTCTCCCACTTTTCTCCCAATTTTCACACATTTTTCAACCTGTTTCTGGCTCTGTACAGCGTGTATAAACTTCTGTTATTTTCATTCATTCTAGTGTTTCCTGTTTTATTTTGATAAGTTCACTCCTCTTGTGTCTTGTCTGATTTTACTTCCTGTCTTTTTTTGTTTCCCGCCTTTTTGTGATTGTCTGCCCCGCCCTGATTTGTTCCACCTGTGTTCAATCAGCCTGTTCTCCTGGTGTGTATTTAGTCTCTGTGTTCCTTGTTTCTTCAGTTTGGCAGCGCTCCTTGAGTGTGATTTTTCACCCTAAAGAGTCTGTTTTCAAGTGTTTTGTATTCCTACATAGCTTTTGGGTCAGAGTCTTGTTATCCCCGTAAACGTGACACCTAAAGCTCAATGTTTATATACTTTTTTACCCCAGTCTTTTTGCTAAGCCAACCAGCTGCTGGCTATATTATGTAGATTTTCTCCAAATTGACTCAACTTTTATTATTTCTAAACAGGCGGACGAAGACTTGCTTTTAAATCAAAATATATTGGTTTCTGGCCACGTTTAAATTAAGACGTTAGATATTTTTTTCTGGTTTCCAAACATGTTTTGAAACCTTGATTGTTTATAACACACCTCAAATATCAAGTACAAGTGAGTGTACTTTCATACTGTTTCATAAACTAAAATGTGGGCTACAAGTATATATCTATTAAACTAACAGTATACCTATAGGTTCCCTTGTATAGTTCACTCATATAGTTGCAATGCAAAATACAATTTAGATGTAAACTAGTTGTGTACTCAAAGTTTACTGATCTTACACTTAAAGTACACTTAAAAGTATACTTTTATAAACTAAAAAGTGTGCCAATTTAGTTCCAGGAAGTATTGAATTAGTACTCTTACAATTATACTACTAGTACATTGATATTAGTATACTTACTTCGGGGAATATATTTGAACTTTACTGACTTCATGAAATAAACTTATACTACTTCTTCGTAATGCTGGTGCCAGGTCTGATGTATTAGTTTAAGTTACATTGTACAGGTGTTCATGTCGTTGCGTCTCCTCCTGTATTTCTGGTTCATTTGTGTGTTCCTGAGCTGTTTGTCCTTCTAACAGATGAAGGTCGTGTCTCGCCGCGGCGTAAAGCAGCGAAGCCCCTGTAGGCCGTTTGTGACTCAGTGAGTATCACAATTTAAAAAAAAAAATAATAAAAAAAAGAAATTAACAAGTGAATCAGTCCAACGACATGAAACTCGTCACAGTCGGTGAGTGAATAAAAAACAGTAACTCGACCGGGAGTCATGATGTTCTCACAATAAAAAGTGTGACACTGAAAAGAGTCATCGAGCATCTGTGGCCCCGAGGCGGTGCGTTGTATTTTTCCAGTCAGTAATAAAGTTTACTTGAATCACCACAAACATGCTGAAAAATAAACAAATATGTTTTAACAGAATGTATCATAGCGATGATAAGAAGATGATACCGTAGAATCAGCAGCAATGTTATCCTCAGTTTTTATTTTTTTTTGGCTCCTTTTGTGAGGTTCAGTGTTATTATGCGTCCCCAGACAGACGACGGCCCGGAGCGTCGGCGCTCAGCGGTGACTCAGTGTGTGCAGAGGATGACAGTGCCAACCTGGAGCCAACAGAGAGTGCTAACTGTGTCTGTTTGGACTCCAGTGCATTAGTCTGATCGGAAACCAAATGGCACAAACCAGTTACCGTCACTGGTTAGTCGTGTATTCTCTGGCTCTCTGTCCCAGGACTCTCAGCAAGTGATCTTTAATGTTAAAATCAGCTCTAAAAAAGTAGATTTCATTCACCAAACTCAAATCTTTGCTGTAAAAAACGCATTTCGTTAAACTTCTTTTACCCGACGGACCAGGTACCGGTTAAAACACAGCCTTTAAATACTTTATAAAATGCTGAGGTGGTCTTTTTTTCTGAATTGTTTCTAAAAGACGAGGCCTTAACGCGACTAAAACAACACTCTAAGTGTATTTTGTAGTTTGTTTGGCAATGATTTCAATATTTTAGTTACAAAATCAATGCACGAGAAATTGTATTTTTACTTTTCTTTTGTTATCTTATTTACATTGTTATTGATCTTATTTGTTATTATCTCAGTTATACTTGATCATATTTCATTATTATAATAAAACTACTCCATTTAGAGTCAAAATTATACAATTTAGTTGTTTTTATTGATTTTATACTGAGCACAATGGTAGAACGTGATGATGCACAGGGTAGATGTCATGGCCAAAGGCTCCATTGTGTCACATCGCCTCCTGTAGTGGATATCAGTAGTATTTTATAGCCACATTCCCTTTCAAGAGGTAGAAACCCCAAATGGAGAGTCCTCCTGGTCCTATCTTACTAAAACCTTTGTATAATCTATGTGCTTTGTGTTATTTATATCTGCTTTGGCACAGTTGTAGTCAAGGAGTTGCTGAATGAATTCAGTGGCATCTCTGTGCATGGCATCATTGCTATAATGGTGTTATCCACTGTCTAATCTAGAAAACATTTTAGGCGAGAATAAAAATGTTTCCTTTGGTTCATCACAATTTACTCAGGCATAGTAACAGTCACAATGTTATTGACACCGGGGGTGAATTCTCTGAGGTCTTACCTATCCACAGGGACCAACATCATGCATATAGACCTGGTAGTTGTGGAGCTATTCTTGATTGATTTTGTCTGTCTAGGCAAACCACACATTCCAGCACCCCTAGGGGCGTAAGAGGTTAATTAAAACGTGTTTATGTGTCTCAAATGGTCAGGTGTTGTTTCCGCAGAATAAATATTTAAAACCAGGCAGGATGAAATATGTTAAGATGTACATGCTCTAATAACTCTATAGGAGTTAGTGGAGCATGGAGATCAACACATTTCTCTCCATCTCTGTAGATTTAAACACCGTAAGAAGTCTATTTTTGGATCACTGCTCTTTTCCTCGCGGGCTGCACGAGCTGAATAAAATCTGTGATTAGCGGTATAGCTGAAATATACGTCGCTATGAGGGTTTTATCAGCTCAGATGAGTGTGTTGTCTGCTGCGGTGCATGATGGGGTGTTGTCAGTAATCAGTCTGATGTGACCCTCCAGGTGGATGTTGTTCTCTGGGGGACCGTGGGAGGATGAAACTGGAGCAAAGCGGTCAGATACTAGCTACCCACATGTTTTATAAATGTATTGACTACTGGGCATCACAGAGGATGATGTAAAGGTCAAAATGGACAATATAGACATTAAAAATATGTGGCCATTTAAAGGAACAGTGTGTAACATTTAGGGGGAATATAATATTAAGTATGTTTTCTTTAGTGAATAATCACCTGATAATGAGAATGTTTTTGTTAACTTAGAATGAGCAAACTAACTCACTCACACACATTCGCCACCGCTCTCTCGCTCTTGCTTCACCACTCACTTCCCACACACTCTACGCACTGACTCGGCTCCAAATGACCTACGCTACTCTGACAACAACCGGCTCTAGATGGGTCCATTTGCGTTTTCGCATTGGCCACCATAGTTCTCCTACACCAACCCGTTCTCAATACCAGATCATCAAATATCACCGTTTGGTCACCGCCCTTCGGCATCGGAAACCGACACACGGAGGCACCCTTTAGCAACAGTATGTGACGAACTCCAGTTAACTCAAATGATGTGAATGTAAATGTGAATGGTTGTCTGTCTCTGTGTCCAAAAAATGTCTGACAAATGTACAAAGAAAAGTTTTAAAAAATATCCGAAAAAATGTCTGAAAAATGTAAAAAAAAAACAAAAATAGCCTAAAGATGTACGGAAAAAAGTTCAAACAAAGTACGAAAAAAACTCTAAAAAAAGTCAGAAATAAAGTCAGAAAAATGTCCGACAAATGTCCAAAAAAAAGTCCAAAACATTTCTGAAAAATGTCTAAAATTTATCAGAAAATATCAGAAAAAAGTAAAAAAAAAAAAAAAATGACCAAAAAATATCAAAAAAAGTCCCAAAAATTCCTGACAGATTTACGAAAAAGTCCAAAACATTTCTGAAAGCGGTTACGGATAACGGATGGAGTCCGTTCAGGGCGTATATTGACACGCCGTCCCTGGTCCGTCCAAAAGTAACGCTAGAGGGGTACCCGGTGCGTCGCTCTCCGATGCCGAGGGGCACCAACCGAGCGGAGGTAGTTGAGGAGTTGGGAGTGAGTGCACGGTGCAAACCGTTGGAAATAACCGGTATCAGGGCACAGTGGTGCCGTTGTTGCATTGTTGTTGCATTGTTGTTGCATTGTGTCTGAAAGGACCTTCAGCGAGTGAGAAAGAGAGAAATAAATACTCAAGCAAGGGCAACAAAATGAATGAATGAATATGAACGGACACCAGAGGGTTGAAGTATTCAGTTTTCTTTCCTAAGAATTAAAAGTAAAATTGAAAGTAGGCCTATTTACCATAATGCTGTTGGAGTGAAATTAATATTTTAAGTTCACTTCAACACACACACACACACACACACACACACACACACACACACACACACACACACACACACACACACTTTGGTTTAGAAATCCTCCCTATTTCTGAGGTCTCACGGTTGGCAAGTATGCCGATAAGAAGGATATTTTCTGGTGATTTCAGGTGTTGCAGTTGCTTGTTAAATGTGAGAGCTCCCCCTACTGATGACATCTGAGATCACAATGGAAAACAATACTAGATCAGCAGCTGTAATTGAGCATGAATCAGCCCACCTGTGTTCAGTTAAATGGGGGGAAAAAGGGAAGCTGAGAATAATCAGAAAACACGTCGAACACCCCGTCCTGGTGATGCATGCAGCGCGTACGAGAGGGTGTATTTAGTGCACTTTTCTTATCTGCAGTCGGAGGTGGTGCACGTGGGGGATGGGGGGGTGAAAGGGGGTTAGTGTTGCCATGGAAACCATTGTATTTCCCTCCCCTGTGATTGGTGCTGCTGGCATGAGCAAGTATCTGCTATTTCTGTTATTATTCAACACCTCAGACACGAGCGCAGTCACAGGACACGCAAACACAGAAACACATAGAAGCAGAAGAGTTGAGCATTAACAAACACAAACAAAGACTCCTCTGTGCTCCTGTTTCCTTCTTCAAAAAAAAAAAAACGCCCCGGTGGCATCTCTATCATCACATCTTGGATCATTATATAAAAAAAACAACTCTCAGGGCGTTATTTATCATCAGCCGCCTTTACTGCCGGGACACATTTCATGGGAAAGTGAATATCTGATCTTCTTTCCTACAGATCATATGAGCAACCCGCAGCCTTCTCAGTGTGATCGTCAAACTATCCAGCCAGAAACAACAGTTCACGTCACGTAACCTTTGTTGAACACACACAGATCAATAACTGGGAAAAATGTGTTCAATTGAACCGATCGATTTATCAGAAACAAGAAGCTCATAAAACTCATTTGTGGAGCTGCACTTCCACTGATGAATGAATCCCTCAGGAAATACACGGCGTGAAAAGAGGGGATGTCACATACTGATGCCGTTGTGTGGGACAGTCCATTCATGCAGATCCTGAGGGAGGAATAAGCAATTTTCAGAGCATCAATCGAGACAAGACAGGCTAAAAATAAAACCCATACACTGGAGGCGGGATAACAAAAGGGGATATACGTACACTGTAAAATACAAAACAATGAGTAGAGTTGACAGATACAACAGCCGCCTCCATACATTATAAAGGTTACTTCTTGTGTCCAAAGCACGTTGTTATTAAATCATCTCATTTATTTGGCACGATTTTTAAAAGTATGATTCACAGAGGAAACAACATGAGCCAGAGGCAGCGACGGTGGGCCGGCCTGTTTGCAACGGTTTCATCCAAAAATACCCGAGATAATGAGATATCCACAAACATGACAACATTTAACCTCTTAAAGCTGCAGTAGGCAACACTTCTTTGGCATCATTGGGCAAAGAAATCCATAATAACCTTTCAGCATATTGTAATTCAAGTGCTCTGAGAGATAACTAGACTTCTGCACCTCCTCATGGCTCTGTTTTCAGGCTTTAGAAAATCTAGCCAGCGACAGGAGACTTTGGCCAATCACAGGTCATTTCAGAGAGAGAGAGCGTTCCTATTGGCTGTGCTCCGGCTGGTGGGCGGTGCTTGGTATTTCCTCAACAGATCACAAACTTTCTCATTTTACAGCTAAACAGTTCACTACAAGATGTTTCTGAAAACATTTGTGGAGAGGAATCGGCATTATAGTAACAGAGTATTGATTCATATTTGATCAGCGCTGCCTAGTTTGACCGTTTGATCTGAGTTTGCGAGTGATTGACAGCTGCTCAGAGACGGCAAGGCTCCAGCTCGGCTCTGATTGGTTGTTTTCCTCCGGTCTGTGAAATCTTGCAGATGCCTTTAGGACACAGAGGCACGTCATATTTTTTCAGATTACCTGTTTCATGCACTACTGTCAGGATATAGCAACCGTTTTATAAAAATAACTGATTTTTAAATCATATATGCTCCATTTCTACCCACTGCTGCTTTAATGCCGGGTCTGAACAGGGCCTATATGTATGTGTGTGTGTGTGGGCTGGGCTTTTGTGAATGTTAATCTCAGCTCATTAACATTAACCACTGGGATTCCTTTCCTCTCTGGAGATCAATAATCCAGCCTCGTGAGACGGCTTTTGTCGGATTGTGCGTGGAGGGAGATCTTGAGCGTGAGGAGACAGAGAATCAGAGAAACGCTGATCCAGAAGGATAAAGGTGATTTTACCTCCTAATTGTTGGCAAGTTGTTAGTGGGACTTGATGTGACCTGTGGTCATAGTTGCCAATCCTTCCGATATTTGAGGGAGACTCACGTTTTTCATCACCCTCTCCCGGTTTCCTCCCGAGGTCACACTTCTCCCATTTTTCTCGCAATTTTCACACATTTTTTCTTTTTCTTTATCTCAACCTGTTTCTGCCACGGTAAAGCGTGCATAAGCTATACTGTATATATATATATGTATATATATATATACATACATACATACATATATATATATACATATATATATATATATCCATCCATTGGACGGGGCAAACCATTGAAAATAATGCGTTTCAGAGCGCAGCGGCACCGTTCTCGTGTCGTGTTTCAACGGCTTTCAGCGAGAGATGGAGAGAGAAATAGAGTTCTAAGAAAAATAAATACTCAAGCCGGGGAAAAGAATGAATGAATAAAAACGGATAAATATTAGTTTGATTCACACAAATTGATGCCAGAGGGGCAAGTTAGTCAGTTTTCTTTCCTGAGAATTAAAAGTTAAATTAAAAGTAGGCCTATTTAACATAAAAAATGCTGTTATTTTCATTCTTTTAAAGTCACCAGTATGCAGGAAACAAAGTCTGTGAAACTAAAATTTTTGTCTTTATTCTCGTAAACTTATGACTTTTATTCTTGTAGAGTTATGACTTTATTCTATGACGGTGTATTAGGGTCACATTGAGAGAAAAAAAATCAGAGATTTCGAGACTTAAGTCAGAATATTACGAGAAAAAAGTCGGAATTGAATGAGAATAAAGAAATAAAGTAATTTTCTCCTCCATAAAAGAGTCAGTTCCTCCATCAGGTCCATGTGGTTCTTTCTTCAGAATAAACGCAGTTTCTTGCACAATCTTTTCAAGATCCTGATACTGATGATAATGTGGTTATTTGTGAAACCTAAACTAAAGTATAACTTCACAAGATGCTCCACGTTCCTCATTTTCACACAGCTGCTCTATTTCCCCTCTAGAATAATACGTAAAATTACTACTTCATAATATTACGACTTTATTCTCATATTATGGCTTTATTCTCTTAATATTGTGACCCCCCCCCCTCAATGTGGCCCTAATACTCGTATTAAGTATTAAGTATTAAGTATTAGTATTAAGTATGCTTGTGGTGAGATTAGTTGTGAAGGTAGCTCCATCCCTCTAAGAGGAGGCAGTGAGGCACTAAGACCCAGTAGAGAGCAGGGAGGCTGGGTGCCGCCTGCCCACCCGCCGCCTGCCTGTCTGCTCTGCACGGCGCTGCAGTTGCCCTGGGCGCGTGCCGGAGACAGTACATGTATGTGTGTGAAAGTGTGTGTGTGTGTGTGTGTGTGTGCGTCCAGTCGTTGTGCATCAGAGGCTGGAAGACAGAAACCTTCTCCTCATTTTTTATTTTTTTATTTTATTTTTTTTTTTAGGTACCATCTCTCCACCAGCCTCCTGCTCTCCCACCTGAATCAAAGACCTGGCTGGAGGAGAGCTGAGGAGGAGGAGGAGGAGAAGAAGGGAGGTGATGGGGAGGGGGACGGTCAGCTCGACCGGGTGGGAGGTGATGACAAGATGAAAGGGGCCAGGTGAGGAGGAGACACAGGAGCGCCCCTCTCTCCTCTCTCTCTCTCTGTGACGTGGTGTGTGTCTGTGTGTGTTTGCAGTGTGTGTGTGTTTGCTGTGTGTGTGTGTGTGTGTGTGTGTGTGAGGGGGAAGCAAAGCAAAAACAGTCCTTCAGTAGACTGTGAACCTGCACAGGAGGAAGCAGCCCTCTCCACACTGAGGTATGTCACATCCTCACACACACACATCTGTTAGTGTTTTAATGTATGGAAGTTAACACATCTGTTATCTGTTATCTTTGTGTCTCCATGTAAAAAAGGGCAGGTTCACATATGTTCATTTTGTCACCTGCATGTTGCTGCTGTGTAATGAAACAACAGGCTGCTTCTCTCCTTGCAGTAAACACCGTGTCATGTGCATATTATTGGGTCATATGGTTTCCAGTCGGCAGCCCCGGAGAGATTCTGCTGTGACCTTAAATTCTAGCTATGTGTGACTCTAAAATTGCACTTCTTTCATTGATTTGATCACATTAAATGGGAGGAAGTGGTGCATGTGAGTCCCCTTTTAGTCTGTTTGTGTGGTTTAGACTTGATAAAAATCAACTTTAATACATTCAATTTGGATGCTTTTTAATCGGGTGATAAAAGGCCCTTTGAGTCGCTGATAATTTCCTTTTTACAGCAAGTATTTAAATTTTTTGGTGGCACCAAAGTGACCCCGGACACCAGAGAGCAATAAAACAGTCAATGCTGATTAGACGGAGAATCTCAAGAGGGACTGCTCCACAGTTGTTGCTACACCATATAGCTGTTTATTGGCTGTTTTATTGGGCTGAAGGTGACTGTAACCCTTTGACCTATTCGGCAAGGGGCCGCCTACGTATACGCCTGCGTCTGTCGGGTGATTGTCGGAGTACATGCGCGTACGTACGTGGGCAGGAAAACAACAGGCGCCTCGCAGGGATGAAGTCGGTCACACTTATGAAATGGAAAACTTGCCCATGCAGGTGTGCAGCGTATGGAAATGTACCAAAGCCGTAGTGCTCGTTCCACGGCTTTTACAGTGTGTGGGGTTGTCTCCAGGTGAGGTTATGACAGTAAACACAGCGCGCCGGGCCTCTTGATGCTTGCACTCACCGCTGAGGGTGCTCTGCCACCATTTACATGAATTTTAGATTATAATTGAACCTCTTTTACCCGACGGACCAGGTACCGGTTAAAACACTGCCTTTTAAAACTTCGTAAAATGCTGTGGCGGTCTTTTTTTCTGAAATGTTTCTAAAAGACGAGGCCTTAACGCTACTAAAACACTCAAAACAATGTTTGTTTGGCAATGATTTCAATATTTTAGTTACAAAATCAACGCACAAGAAATTTTATTTTTACTTTATAATATTTTTATATTGAATGTACATACTTGACTTTGGATTCTTTTTTGTTATCTTATTTACATTGTTGTTGATCTTATTTGTTACTATCTACAAAACGACTCCACTTGGAGTCAAAATTAAACAATTTTTTTTTTATTGATTTTATACTGAGCACAATGGTACAATGTGATGATGCAGATGGTAAATGTCATGGTCAAAGGCTCCATTGTGGTCACATCGCCTCCTGTAGTGGATATCAGTAGTATTTTAGAGCCACATTCCCTTTCAAGAGGTAGAAAACCCATTTGGCGCACTTTGGGTATCCAAGTGGCCAAATGGAGAGTCCTCCTGGTCCTATCCTCACTAAAACCTTTGTAGAATCTACTTTGTGTTATTTATATCTGCTTTGGCACAGTTGTAGTGAAGGAGTTGCTGAATTAATTCAGTTGCATCTCCGGCATGGCATCATCGCTATAACGGTGCTATCTACTGTCTAACCTAGAAAACATTTTAGGCGAGGATAAAAATGTAAATTTTTCCTTTGGTTCATCACAATTTACTCAGGCATAGTAACAGTCACAATGTTCCTCACACTGGGGGTGAATTCTCTGAGGTCTTACCTCTCCATAGAGACCAACATCATGCATATAGACCTGGTAGTTGTGGAGCTATTCTTGATTTATTTTGGGTATGTCTGTCTAGGCGAACCACACCTTCCAGCACCCTAGGGCTTGAGTGGTTAATGTTGCTCCATAGGTTTTATTCAGAAGCTTCACATTTTATATTTCTCATGTCATGATTGTAATAATAAGAAAAGTGTTTATCGATCTCTCCCTCCCATCACTTCAGACAGCAGCGAGCTCTCTCTGTAATGCTGAGTTTCGCAGTTTATTCACTCGCCCAGTTTGCTTCTCGACTCTGTTAAAGGCGACATATGGTCCACTCTGCGCTTTTAGCTTCTCCCCGAGGCCCCCGGCTGCCCTGAAAACACACATCTGAGGATGCAGATGTCAAATACGTAGTGAATTATGACCCAGGCTACAAGTGAGTGCAGACGGCATCAAGTTTGACGGCTTCACAGCTACAGTATCGCACTGGGTGATTTGGGGTTTTTATGGGTGGATAGACCAAAAACAAGAATATGATAGTGTCAGTATTTACATTAACAGTAGTTTTTACGTTTGCGTTATTTATTTCTAGTCCAGTTCAGGGGTCTCCAACCATTTTTCATCTAAGAGCTAATTTGACAAAATGAAAGTAGCCGAGAGCGACATGTAGCACCGAGCTGTACATCGCCAATAGCAGACATCATTTTTGTCTTAGTTCTTTGTTCCTTTAAAGCAGCAGTAGGTGAGATTAGAGCAAATATGATTTAAAAAAAGTTATTTTTATAAAACGGTCGCTATATCCTGACAGTAGTTCATGAGACAGGTAATCTGTAAAAAAATCATGTGCCTCTGGTGACCTCCGGTGCTCCTAACGGCATCTGCAAGATCTCACAGACCGGAGGAAAACAACCAATCAGAGCTGAGATAGAGCCTTGCCGTCTCTGTGCAGCTGTCAATCACTCAACAACTCCGATCGAATGGTCAAACTAGCAGCGCTGATCAAATACTAGTTACTGTAATGCCTATTTCTATCCTCAGATGTTTCCAGAAACATCTTGTAGTGTACTGTTTAGCCGTAAAATGAGAAAGTTTGCCATGTTGAGATCAGTTGAGGAAGCACCGCCCACCAGCCGGAGCACAGCCAATAGGAACGCTCTCTCTCACTGAAATGACCTGTGATTGGTCAAAGTCTCCCGTCACGGTGCAGAACTTGTGCAGATGTGCAGAAGTCTAGTTTTTTCTCAGAACACTTGAATTACAATATGCTGAAAGGTTATTATGAAATTCCCGCCCAATGATGCCAAAAACATTCTGCCAACTGAAGCATTAAATGTAGTTTTTCATCATTTAGTTTCCTTTTCAAACTATTAAACAACTAGTCCCATTAGTTGGTGAAATACACTCAAACTCATCACGAGCATGTGATGAAAACTAACAGCACTTTCTCTTTTGTTTCAGATCTGAAGGTCGTATTGGAGAGAGAAGGACGGCTTCACTAGAAGTTACAAGGAATTGAGTGATCGCCTGCGGAGCTCCAGGCTAACGTCTAGCGGGGGGGTCAGGGCCTGTACAGCTCCAGCTGCCATGACAGACACCACCGCCTGAGCCTCTCGGTGACACCCTATGACAGGGGAGGATGGGTGATGGGCCCGTGAAATTCAGCGGCCTCTCTCCTCCTCATCCCATCCTCTCATGGAGCGTCTTGTCACGCCGAGCCCCTCCTCCTGGAACACTTCTCTCTCCGGCCTTCCAGCCTCGCTGCACCCGAATATCTCGAACGTGACCTCGCCCCTCGCGAGCATCCGAGGCGGCGTAGATCTGAACCGGTCCTTGGCGCTGTGTGCCATGCTCATCATTGACGTGTTGGCGGTGGTGGGGAACTTGGCCGTGATGATCGTCATCACCAAAACGCCGCAGCTGCGCAAGTTCGCCTTCGTGTTCCACCTGTGTCTGGTGGACTTGCTGGCGGCGCTGGTGTTGATGCCTCTGGGGATGTTGTCGGACCGGATCCTGGCGGACGAGGCGCTGTGTCGGAGCTACCTCGGCTTGAGCGTGTGTCTGGTGAGCGCTGCCATCCTCACCATCTGTGCCATCAACGTGGAGCGCTACTACTACATCGTGCACCCCATGCGTCACGAGGTGAAGATGACGGTGGGCGTGGTGGTGATGGTGCTGGTGGGAATCTGGATTAAAGCCGTCGTCATGTCGGTGCTGCCTCTCCTGGGGTGGCTGCTCCAGGGAAACCAGGGTTCGGTTCTCGCTCACGGTCAGAGACACTGCTCCCTCCACTGGACGGGAGGCCGGACCACACGGCTGCTTTTCATGGTCTTCTTTACGTGCATCTATTTCCTGTGCCCCATGCTGATCATTCTGGTGGTCTACTGCAACATGTTCAAGGTGGCACGGGTAGCGGCCATGCAGCACGGGCACCTCCCCACTTGGATGGACACGCCGCGGCAACGGTCCGAGTCCATCAGCAGCCACTCCACCATGGCGGCCAGCCTCGGTGGAACTGGCGCCCGCACCACCCCTCAGAGGACCTTCAGCGGCGGGAAGGCTGCGGTGGTCCTGGTGGCGGTGGGAGGCCAGTTCCTCTGCTGCTGGCTGCCGTATTTCTCCTTCCACCTCTACTCGGCCGTGGCGTCTACCTCTCCCACCTCGCTGGCCCAGCTGGAGGACGTGGTCACGTGGATTGGCTATTTCTGCTTCACCTCCAACCCCTTCTTCTACGGCTGCCTGAACCGGCAGATTCGCGAGGAGCTGAGCCGCCACCTGGCCTGCCTCTTCAAGCGGGCCGGGCCCGGCGAAGGGGAGCAGCTGCCCAGCCGTGAGGCCTCCATCGAGGAGAACTTTCTGCAGTTCCTTCAAGGCACTGCATGCAATCTGGAGCCCTGCAACTCTCACAGCAGAGCCAGCCCAGAGGAGCCAGCGACCGAGGGCCTTCAGGAATCAGCTGTTCAGCAGAGCACGCCAGCTGACTTCCACATCCCAGGGCAGATCCTTGAGGAGACCTCAGAGTTCATACAGCGGCAACAGCTGAACAATGAGCTGCATGTATCAGAGAACTGCTGCAAAACTGTACCGGAGCTGTAGCCGCCTCTCGTCTTCTGCCATCTATAATAATCCAATAAATATACTGAGTTTTATTTTCTAAAAATGTGTTGAATTAATACATCTCGTGTTCATGCTACGGCCGAGCTTTTAAGCTAAAAACCCAGCAAACTGCAAAACACGGTGAAGAATGGAAGTTTTGTAGCCGGATACGTCGTGTTCATCATCTCACTCGTGTGGAGCGTTACATGTTTTGAGAGCCATACAGTGTCGGGCTGTTTTTCTGTGTGATGGACACTCTTGTTGTGTTAATCACAGGTCAGCGGTGTGACAAACATCACATTAACATAAAGAAACTTCAGGGGGAACACAGTTTTTATGGAAAACTATAAGAGCTACTAGAGGACATTTCTGAGACAATGTTAGGTCCATTCATTCCTCATCACAATTTGGGTTCTCCATTCATCAGACATTTAATTAGAAAGTCCAGTGTGAAACTAGTCATTACATCCAATCTTTTTTGTTTTTACTTCAAGGCAAAGCGTTCCCTCGTTTCTGTGTTTTAAGACTTGAAGAAGCCCCTCGACAATCAGTCCGATTGATACAGCAGGTTCTCTATGAACAAACAGCTGTTTTATTATTGATCTAAACATAAAAAAACACCCTGCTGCACTTCTATTTAGACACTAGCTCATCTCCAACAAAGTGTTATTTTTGCAGAAGAAAAAGTAGTCGGTTTGTTTTAGATCAGTTTCCATCAAAGTGTATTTATTCTGCTCATGACACCGAGGAATTGATGCAAAAACTGTCGTTGTTTTCCTCGTAGGAAGGAGTGAATATTCAGGGCCGTTGTGTTGAACAGGATCATTTCACAGCTGCTGCTGCTGCTGCTGGTATTTGTAATAAACAGGCTGACACACCAGCATATTTTTAAGCATCATTCTTCATGTTTATCTGTCCTCAGTCTTGTGATTATCACCTCCTCACCAAAAAAATCATCTCACATCGGTGGACTCGTGATTTCACCGCTCAAAGAAAAACATTGTGACTGGTTTCACTCGGCTCACAGTTCTGGCGTTGAGCTTTTGTCAAAACATCGGCTCAAGTTAAACCGTCAGTTTGTCGACACGAGGCTGCTGGATGTGTCGTGGACAGAATCGGATGTCGCCACCAGTCCGCCCCCCCGTCCCCTCCGTCACCGTCACTGTCACCCTGTGATGTCTGTGCTGTTTACAGGTAAACACAGGAGCAGTGTGAAGCACGCTCGTGTTTGTGCTGTAAACAACCAGGCTTGTTGTGGCTACACAGCAGCACACAGGTGAGACGCATGGCAGGCTTCATTCAGCCTTTGGCCTCATTTAGCCACAAACTGGAGACTCTGGTGATACTTTTCTCTGATCTCAGGTGGAATACAAAACAGTTTGCACAAGTCACACGAGCAGTGACAAAATGTTCCAAAGTCTCTTTTTTATACTTGCTCTTTTCTTGCTGCCTTCATCTATTTTGGAGCCGCTTCGTACCGGACTGTTGAATCACAAGACACCCAACACAAGGCGTTCAGGGAAGGCTTACATTTTGCTGGGAGACAAAACAACAACAACAAAAAAGGCCCCTTTGTGTCAGGACGAGACATAATGTTCTTCATTTTCTCGAGCTATCTTGTTTTAAAATGTTTTTATTTTGTGTCAAAATGACGGTGCAGTAATGTGAGGCCCAAATTGAATCAAGTACAAGACGAAATCACTGCCACGATCATCAATGCTCTACAGTATGTATAAAACACTGGCACCTCTTCTCTATCACTGAGTCAACTGATGACCGCTCACTAAGTGACATGTTATGGATATTTCATATTATATTCAGTAGGCCTGCACGATATGAGAAAAATCTGTGATATCATTGTTCAATATTGCGATGACTTGCGATAAACAAACAAATATTGAAGTGTGCGTATTAGATATTCTTATGTCTGCCTGGGGTAACACTTCATTTTACAGGTCCGCAACTTTCATGGTAATTTAGGCGATAATTAGCAAGTAACCTATTTGAAATGTCTTTGATATTACTGCCAAAATACCCCAATATTTACCTCAAATTTATCGAAAATGTCTTTATTACAAACATAATTTAATGATTATATTCTGCTATTTCACAATAGTCGGTAATTTATTTAATACATTTCCAGGAAAAGAATACAAAGTTGATGTCTGCTGGTAAATAAATAATAATTAGCAAATAAATTCTTTGAAGTTTCTTTAAAAGACTCCCTGAATCATGACATCAGCTACCAGGTTACATTTGTGTAGACAATAAGTCACACAATGGTGAGATTTGTGTCTGATCAGAAGTGTATGAAGAGCAGCGCACAGCCGCTTCTCAAACCTAAGCGCCCTATTTTAACCATTATATGCTATTTTAGCATGTAATTATTAAATAATGTTTATAATAAAGTTAATTTCAATCAATTTTGAGGTAAATATTGGGGTAATATGGCAGTAATTCCAAAGAAATTTCAAATAAGTTACTTGCTAATTATCACCATTAAATTTGCGGATCTGTAAAAAGAAGTGTTACCATTTTTTTTATTATTAGTAATTTAAAAATTAAAACTATCAATATACAATTTTATGCAACAAAATAACATAAAACTACCTTAATTGATTCCACCAGCGTTACAGGGACAATCTGAGATCTTCCTCATTGAGTGTTATCGATCATCTCGTCTTCATGTTGTAATAAATTAATTCAGTGATATTTCACACAGTCTGGGGTCGTCACAAAGCCCCCTTACGTTGATTGAATCCACCATTCAATCAGCTGGATTTCCGTTACCGTGGCAGCAAAATTGCCCCCCCCCTCCCCCCCCTGACCAATCTGATTAAACGCTTTAAACTCTTATTTCTGCCGCCATCTGTTGATTACGAGGACGGAGAGAAGTCAGCTGTAGATATTATTTCCAGCTTCAGGATTTTGTCAGCTACGGTTTTGTTCATCGTAAATCATCAATACAGTCGATATGTTAATTTCCCTTTGTATGTTTGTTTGTTTTTTTTTGTACCTGAGCTGAAAAGACTGTTTGGATTCTTCATTATTAGGGTTTGTTTTTCCCTTGTTAACATGTCCCCGTGTATCGGTTACCCATCAGTTGAAATGATTAAAGACACAGCAAGAAGATTAACTCCAGTGTTGTGGTTGTCGTAGTTACTTACCAGACATTTTCAGATCAATAACTGCATCTATCACATGATCAATCCCATCTATCATCTCTTTCTATGGAGTCATAGGAGTGCCATAATAAAGAATAAAGCTGTAAAAGAATAAGAAAATAAATGTGGAAATATAAAGACGAATAAATAAATAAATGGTGAAATATAATGAGGAATAAATAAAAGAATAAATAAGTAAATAAAAAATATGGAAAGATAAAGAGAAAATAAAAGAATAAATAAATGTGGATATATGAAGACAACTAACAAGATACAAAAGAATAATTGAGCATTTTCACATTTATTTGTTGATTTATTTATGTATATATTTATTTATGTATTTTTAAAATATTTATTTATTGCATATAAATTACTCTATTTTTACTGTATATTTTATTATTAGTTTTTTAATTTATTAATTTTTATATAATGTAATTTACTCATTTTTAGGCTTTTATTTTTCTTTATTATTTCCCCTAAAAATAGAGTCATTTATATGCAAAAAAATAAACAAATATATATTTTTAGAAAATACATAAATAAATATGGATATAAATAAATCAACAAATAAATGTGAAGATAGTGCATATAATTATTCTTTTATATTTTGTTATTTGTCTTTATGTGTCCACATTATTTATTCTTTAATTTTTTTTATTTCTATTTATTTTTTTAATTTACTTATTTATTCTTTTATTTATTTCTCTTTATATTTCCACATTTATTTTCTTATTCTTTTACAGATTTATTCTTTATTATGGCACTCCTATGACTCCATATATAGCAGCCTGGCCTGCGTGTGTGTGGTGTGTGTGTGTGTGTGTGTGTGTGTGTGTGTGTGTTGCAGGTGGGGGGTGCAGCGTCACAGAGGTGAAATGAAGCTCTAAGAACAGGATGAAAGAGGAGTGACATTTGGAGGAAGGTAGGATGCTGAAGCTCGTCGGTTGGGGGATGTTATGGACGACACTGTAATTCTCGATAACTGAACTAAAACTCAAAGACACTGACTCCCTTATAGCACAACTTCAGGTCCTACATAATGTAATTAACACCCCAACTCATACACTAAATGCACAAAACACTGGGGACGTTCACTCTTTTCAATAAGTGCACTGATGGGTGAATGAAAGCTGTTATCCCTCAACCCCCTGAGACCGACTTTCCTGTCTTTCAGAGGTTGTAGCAGGTTCAGTTTTAGAGCTAAAATGAAGTTAGACATCATATGAAACTAGAAAACCTAAAGAATCCATCGGTACCAACCAGGTCATACTAGCTTTTTGGGAAGGAGGGTAAATGACGCTCCAAAGTTGGGCTAAATTTTGGTGAGGAAAAACTGGCATGGCCATTTTGAAAGGGATCTCTTGACCTCTGACCTCAAGATATGTGAATGAAAATGGGTTCTATGGGTACCCACGAGTCTCTCCTTTACAGACATGCCCACTTTGCCTATTTTAAAATGGTGTGTTTGAATATGTCTGCATACTGGGGTCCCTAAACAGTCTTTGAATTACATAAATTGGGTATCACTGTAAAGCTGAGACTCTTGTGGATCCAATGAGTCCAACTGTATTCATGTGTGATAATGTTAGTCCCCATAGGAGATATTTCATTGCAGTGAGACCATTTTTTTTAACTTGATTTCAGTGTATAAAATGACCTGTGGTGACCTCTAGGATAATCACAGCATGAAACTTTACAGCCACAAACTAGAGACCTAGAGCATTCAGAGGATGGATGGCTTTCCTAGCTAGATTGACAATAAGGGGGTTTCTGAGCAGTTTCCGCTCGCCATCCAATCGCTGAAAAATGCAACTCTTGCAGAAATCACGGCATGGCTTTTTCTACGGTGTTCCTCAAGGTCTTGGTGTCTTAATGTGGTATTTTGGAGGGATTATTGATCATTTTTATCAATTCTCGAGTGGTAAAAAAATATTAAATTTAGCACCAAATCTGTGTATCAAATGGTATCAATCCCAAAAATTGCTGCAGCAACGTATGAGACATAATAGAGCATGAGGATGACCATCATATACTTCTATTATAATGTTCTAAACCCTTATACACTTTTACTATTTATTTTAATAGATAAATACCGATAAATAAATTAATTAATTCCTGTTTATTTTTGATTAATGACTAGAACAACTTAACACACAGTGTTGAGCTGCATCTTGAATTAATCTTCAGGTTCCCAGCTTTCAGATGATTTACACCACTTCTATGTGACATCTACTGCTGACCTGCTATCTCCCCCTAAAGACCTCCTAAAAAAAAGACAAAAACGGGTCTATTGTGGGTCTCAAAGGGTTAATAATTTCAAATATACATTTTAAATCTAATGAAGAAAAAAGCAGAATAATAAAGATTGGATTGTGCAAATTAATGCCAGTTTTTGGCGTGTTGTTTTTCACCAGAAAAATCCAGACACAGACTCCACCGTCCGCCCGGCAGCACCCCGGGGGGCTCGTCCTCTATTCTCTGATTATCCTAATTTCCTTCCCCTCTCCTGTGCTGCTCCCCATCGGACAGAGTGACTCATCGCTTTCATGTCGAGCCGTGGAGGGCGCTCCCCCGCAGCGCAGAGATAAACAGTTCAAACAGCCTGACCTTTGTGCTGGGCTACAACACCCAGCCCAGAGAAAGTGATCAAGGACAGATGCCTCCATCGTGCCACCCTGGAGGGGCCCCACTGGGTGCAGCCATTCAGAGGATGAGTTGGGTGTATTTCTTATAAACTAAACTCCTAAACAACTAAACAGGAGAGATTTCAGGTGGAATTTCATTTCATTCTCATTGTGCAATATCATTTTCCACTTGTGAAATTTTGTAAATAGTCTGCTTATTGTCAATCCTGTGTATACTGCTCCTATTTTTATACTTCTTTCTATTTAAATGGTTCATATTTTGTTACACTTTGTTTATTTTTACTGTGTTAGCTGATGCATCTTGTTTTTTGCACTATCCCCTTTGCTGCTGCACACTGCAAATTTCCCCACTGTGGGACTAATAAAGGAACATCTTATCTTATCTTGTCTTATCTTATGCCACAAACATGTTTGAAGCTCCCAGAGCAAGGAAACCTGTAAAAGGTCTCCCTCACTGGATCAGAGTTGAACTCAATCACATGAAATTTCTCACTTACCTCCAAATCCTGACTTCTCTGATATCATCTGTTGCCACGGTAACCTGCTGCTGCTGCTGATGATGATGATGACAGCAGTGATGGGATTGTTTGTCTGGAGGAGACAAAAGTTAGAGATTATTGTTACACTTAAGATGATTGACTCAAAGTTGCCACTAGATCCTATTGAAGTTCTTGGTTTGTAATAAGGCGACCAGGAACGAAAGAGGTTTAAAATGAAGACAAAAGATTGAAGGTGAAGCTGACCTCTTGACCTCTTGACCGGTGTGGTTGGTTGTCTGTTGTCTCTTAGCAGTAATGTGCAGATTGGACAGATTTATCAGCTGTAGATCCACTGGGGGCGCAGACACACCTCATAACTCCTGCTGCACTGTAGATGAATGTAAACTGTAGAGAAAAACCTGCACACTGTGTCTGCAGGGTCTGCTGGTATCATCTGATAATCCTTCATTTGTAATTAAAACACAAAAAAAAGGGAAATATCATTGGGTTTTTTTTTTGTTTTTCGTTTGTTTTTTTGTTTCCAACCGAAAAACAAAAAAAATAATTAAAAAAACGATCCAATTTTGTTTTTTTGCAAGTTTCTTTCTGTCATAATTTTTGTTAATCGAAGAGAAGAGTGGCAGTCAAATGACCCGGAAGTAAAAGTAAACATGTCAAAATAAAAGCTAAGAAGATAGAGTGGTCATTATATAAAAGTGTAACATTATTTAAGCACAAGATCGAGGTAATGGTAGAAGATAAATAGGCTAATAATAAAAATAAAAAATAAAACAATAATAATAACATTACTATTATTATTATTATTATTATTAATAACAATAATAACGTTAACAACAATAATAGTAATAATAATAATAATCAAAATAATAATAGGCAAATTATCAAGTTATGATTTGAAGCAAACAGGAAGATAAATTAAAATAATAATAACATCAAATAAACAAAAATAAATAAATAAATGAAAATAAATACACAAGTAAAGAGGAAAAAAACAGAAAACATTAGTCTGTCTTTGTAGTGGTCATAACAATTATAATGATTATGAAAATGACATAATTGCAAATTTTCCCACTGCGGGACTAATAAAGGAATATCTTATATCTTATCTTATCTTATAATTACAGCAACATAACAGTAACAACAACAATTATAATAATATTACCTTTATTATCATCAATAATAGTAATAATAATAATAATAATAATAATATCAATAATAATCATAATAGTGATAATAAAAATATGAATAATAATAATAACAATAACAACAATTCGTTAACACATAAATGTCTTTTATACAAAGAGTGTATAATCAGTTACAGGGAGGGTCTTTACAGATGTTCCACACAACTCTTTTCTCTCTCACACCTTTACTATGGGATGTTTTGTTTTTTTCATGTCGGCAGGTGGCTACTCCTGGAGAGACACCTGACACTTCCACCTAACCCCTTTCACTCCTCTAGGAAGGCTGTAGCCATCCAGAGATAGAGATACAAGAGAATAACCCTTCATTCTGCACCCCGCCTGTCATTATTGCAAGTATATGTTGCTTTTACTATGTAATCTGTGCCAGTATATAGCTAAACTATTGCTGTAATATAGTTAATGTGATGTAGTTTCGTTTTCACCCAGTAGAGTGAACCAGAGGACCTGTAGCCTATTTCATGCTCCAGACTGGAATCCAGCCAGACACACAGAAAGGATGATAGAAGCTACTGTAGTTTATTTTAATAACATTATTTCACAGTTATAATACATAAAGTATAATAGATAAATAATCTTGTTCATTATTAATCTTCCTAGAAGAGTGCAATGGGTTAGATGGAAGTGTCAGGTGTCTCTCCAGGAGTAGCCACATGGTGCTTCACACCTGCCAACATAAAAAAAACATCCCATAGTAAAGGTGTAAGAGAGAAAAGTATCAATTACACTCTTTGGATAAATGAAATTCATGTGTTAATGAAAAGAACAACAGCTATTTATGTATTTATTTATCTTCTACCATTACCCCGATCAAATCGTTACTATTATCATAGGTTGATAATTTGCCTATTATTATTACTATTATTACTATTATTGTTGTTAACATTATTATTATTATTAATATTATTAATAACAATAATATTAATATTATTAATAATAATTATGTTAGAATTTATATATTTTATTATTAATATTATTAATAATAATAATATTAATATTATTAATAATAATTATATAATATATATATATTTTATTATATAATAATCTATTATATAGTAATAATAATAATAATAATGTTAATGTTATTATTTTTATTATTATTTTTATTATAAGCCTGTTTATCTTCCACCATTACCTCGATCCTGTGCTTAAATAATGTTACACTTTTCTAGAATGACCAATTTATCTTCTTGGCTTTTATTTTGACAAGTTTTTTTTACTTCCGGGTCACGTGACTGCCACTTTTCTATTGAAAAGTTAAAAAAAAAAAAGACAACAAGAAACTTGTAAAAAAAAAACTAAATTGGATCGGTTTTTTTTCATTTTTTTTTTTTCGTTTGGAACAAAAACAACGAACAGCATGTTTATACTATTTAAGAAGAATTCACATAATCTGGTAGTTTTAGGAGCGACTACATTTCCCATCAGCCCCCGCGAGGCGCATCAATTCTCCTTCTTTCAGAGCTGTTTTCTTAGTTTGCAGCTGGATCAGCTGGATGAGCGCGCAGCAGCAGCAGAGGAAACTGGAGAGGAAACACCTGGAGCTTTTATCATACAAGAGTTCTTAAACTATTTTGATTTATTCTTTTTACTATTTTTTATGTTCTTCTGTGAGTATAAACTTTGGATAATGTGGATGAAAATATTTAAAAAATATATTTTTTACTATTTTTTATGTTCTTCTGTGAGTATAAACGTTAGAATAATTTAATATATATATATATATATATATTTAGGTATTTTTTTCTTTGCTTTAAACCCTGTGTGTGATCACCTGTGCTTTTATCACAGAAGTTGCTTCTTTAACTATTTTGATTTGGATGTAATATTTTTTTACTATTTTTTATATTCCTCTGTGAGTATAAACTTTGGATAATTTTGATGAAAATATCTAAAAAAATAATATTTAGGTATTTTTTTCTTTGCTTAAAACCTGCTGTGTGTGATCACTTGTGCTTTTATCATACAATTTGTTTCTTGAAGTATTTTGATTTGTTTTATTTTACTAATTTTTATGTTCTTCTGTGATTATAAACTTTGGATAATTTTTGATGAAAATATCTAAAAAAAATAATATTTAGTGATTTTGTTTTACAAAATTTTATGTTCTTCTGTGAGTATAAACTTTGGATGATTTTGGATGAAAATATTTAAAAAATATTTTTTTTACTATTTTTTATGTTCTTCTGTGAGTATAAACTTTGGATGATTTTGGATAAAATATTTAAAAAATATATAATTAGTGATTTTTTTTACTAATTTGTATGTTCTTCTGTGAGTATAAACTTTGGATAATTTTGGATAAAAATGTAAAAAAAAATAATAATATTTATTGATTTGTATGTTCTTCTGTGAGTATACACTTTAGATGATTTTGGATAAAAATGTAAAAAAAAAATAATATTTAGTGATTTTTTTTACAAATTGTTATGTTCTTCTGTGAGTATAAACTTTGGATAATTTTGGATAAAAATGTAAAAAAAAAAACCAATAATATTTATTGATTTTTATGTTCTTCTGTGAGTATACACTTTGGATGATTTTGGATAAAAATGTAAAAAAAATAATAATATTTAGTGATTTTTATGTTCTTCTGTGAGTATAAACTTTGGATGATTTTGGATGAAAATATCTAAAATAAATAATATTTAGGTATTTTATTTCTTTGCTGAACCCTGCTGTGTGATCACCTGTGCAGAGACAGGAGGAGTAGTGGAGCAGTGAGCGCTCCGCATTGGACAGACGAGGACAGTCGAGGACAGTCGAGTCTCTCCGGTGCCAACGCCTTCCCCCCTCCGCTCCTCTCCGCTCCTCTCCGCCTCTCAGTGCTCCTCCTCGGCTGGAAACTTCAGCTCGCCTCGCAGCGACCCAGACCCACCACTCGGCTCCTTCTGGACGGAATAAACCCCCAATGAGCTGCTGAAACCAAAACAACCCGACGCTAAAAGAAGTTGTGTTGAGAGAGAGTTTTAAAATGGGCTGCACGATCAGCGCCGAGGACAAAGCTGCGGTGGAGAGGAGTAAAATGATTGATAAAAACCTGCGAGAGGACAGAGAGAAGTCCTCCAGGGAAGTGAAACTGCTTCTGCTCGGTAAGATATCAAAACTCTTTATAATGCATCTTTAATGGATGGTGGAATCTGTGTCTGGATTTTTCTGGTGAAAAACAACATGCAAACAGAAACTGGCATGAATTTCCACAATCCACATCTAAAATAACCTTCCTATTATCAATCTCTACTTTCTTCACTAGATTTAAAATGTATATTTGAAATCATTAACCCTTTGAGACCCACAATAGACCCATTTTTGTCTTTTTTAGGGGGTCTTTAGTGGGAGATAGCAGGTCAGCAGTAGATGTCACATAGAAGTGGTGTACATCATCTGAAAGCTGGGAACCTGGAGATTAATTTGAGATGCAGCTCAACACTGTGTGTTAAGTTGTTCTATTCGTAAATCAATGAATTGTTTGGGTACTTTTTAGTTTTTCTATACTGCAGTCTACTTTATGGCTCCAAACTCTCCTCCTCCTCCTCCTCCTCCTCCTGGTGTTGGTTTATTCCAGCTGTGGCTCCTCTGACAGAACTTGTAGAAGTAAACCAGATGTTGGTGGTTGTTGGTTGGTGTTGGTGAGAAGGAAATTGCAGAGCTTTTTCTATCAGTTATAAATGGCTGAAAGGTGCTCAGAGGACACTATTTGTTAGAATAGAATAGAAAGCTTTATTGTCATCGTATTAAATACAAAGAGATTCACAGTTGCCACTTCTGGACAGTGCTTTAAAACAAATACTTGACAAGACTAAACGAGACAGATAAAACATTTAACAGGTAAAACACACACAGTTATAAAGCAAATAAAACAGGTAAAGTAGAGGTAATAAATAAATATAAACAGAAGTGTTACACTAGAAGTATAAAATATAAAAATAGATGAGGTAATTGTACTTGTAAAACAGGTAGGGTATAGATGTAATAAATAAATTAATATAAACAAAGGTAGTTGCACTTGAGGTGTATATTGCATCAACGATATTGCACAGACAAATGTATTTTACATTCAGTGTATTAATATTGCACGGATTATTGTTTGTTCGATGTCGGTATGGCCCAGGGAAAGAAACTGTTATGAGTGTTGTCACTTATCACAAAGCAGGTTGTAACTCATGTAGGCCTGTTTCACTTCAGAGCATACAAACAAAACTTTACAGCTGCAGGGGAAATGCTTCTGACCCCGGTCTTAAGGACCTATAAACACAGAGGAACTACAAGTTAAAGCTTTATACGGTGAATTAGCCCTTATTTGCATTCCAGACTTCTGGAATATATATTGCAATATGAAGCCAATAATTCATTAAATCCACTCCCAGGATGTGTCCTAATCAAACCAAAAAATAAAAATAAAATGCAGATATCACACTCATGAAATAAATGGTAGACATATCAGTATTGGTGCTCTAATGCCAAGTTTTCTCAGACAAATCTTGATTTTGAAAGAAGTTTATTATGTCAGGATAACCCCTTGAGATGAATCATCTCGTCATCGACGAGGGGGTCCTAAACAAACACAGGACATAAACAGAACAGACTACAAAGAAACTGATAAAAAAAACACACACAACTGAAAAACAACAAATAAAAACAGAAAAACACAACAAAACTAAATAAAACAGAAACAAAAACAAATAAATAAAGATGACAGTTCAATAAAATAACAATAATAATAATAATAGTAATAATAATAATAATAATAATAGTAATAATAATAATAATAATAATACAAATATTTTGTTAGAGCATTAGATTGTGTCCAATCTAATGCTCAAGTTATAGGTAAGTGAAGAACCTAAGTAAAGGAACGGAGAAGTGATAGCATTACTGAAAACACAGGCAATTTGTTTTTAAGGTGAGAAAACGAAACATTTTTTAAAAGTACGAAATGATAACAGAACGGATATTTATAGGTATTCCAGTCATAGGGAACCCTAAACATAAAAGCTTGTTTTGCCTACTTCCTTAAATACAAAGGGAACCATAAAGAGAAACTGATCAGAGCTTCTTAAAGAGTAATTTGGTACGTACAGTAAGGAACAAATAATTTCTAATTTGTGACACTGAAAAGTCTTAAAAAGCCTAAAAATCACCTTAATTAATGTAGGAAACACTCGAGGCTAAATGTGCAATCTCATGTTCAGTCATTTCTCCACTTACAATGTTACTGCTGTTACAAAACCTGGATTAAAGGCGTGAAACAAACAATAAGACTTTGAATAAAAATAAATAAATAGAGAAATAATAATGAATACAGATTATAATGGTTTTGAAGCATTTAGGCATTACAAAGATATTAAATATCAATAGTTTTAATGACTTGTATTTGTTTGAGGAAGACCCACTGGAGCTTAGCTGTCCCAGGTGTATTTGGGTGAGACTCCTCACATTGAACTTATGAAAATGTGAAGCTCAACTATTTTAGACGTCATTATGGGACAAATCTGACCCAGAAATATTCTGTTTTATTAGCTTAGACATCAAAATGATGAAAAAATGAAAACGACCACAGCAGTTAGTAGGGTGAATCAGCCTAATGTGGGACATTTTTTGCATTTCCCACTTCTGGAATATATTACAGTATGAAGCCAATACATTAAATCCAAATCCAGTACCACTCCGAAATCCCCAGGATGTGTCCTAATCAAACCAAAAAAAGTACATCAGTACTCTAATGCTAAGTTTTCTCTGACAAATCTTGCTTTTCTAATGTGGGACAGTCATGTCCGAAATGTGGGACACTGAAAAGTCTGTTAAAAAGCCTTTTTTCAACGGAACTGCATTGCTAGGCAACGGCTTGGGTCCATGTTTACTTCCTGTCAGCTGATGCCTGCAACAGGAAATAAACTGGGACACATTGGAACGTTTACTATGAACTGGTTTATACTATTATTGACACTGTGGGTGTGGAGCTGCACAGACATGCCAGTGGGGGATTTAATGCCCCCAGCCCAGCAGCACTCAACACGTTTATGCTCTGTGTCCTCCAGCAGGAGCTTCTGTCCTGTGCCAGTTTTCACAAAGTAATCTAACTCCCACAACTTTAACCCTTTCACAGTGTGTTTTCAGTTCATGAAAGTTAATTAGAACTTTTTGGTCAACTAAAACTGTCTTATTCAGCATTGGGTTGTGCTTAGCTCCACCCTCTCATTTCACTTTTGGTTGCAAAGAAACAAGATGGGAACGGCCAAAATGCAGAACTCGTTGCTTCAAAACGGCAGTCCACAAACCAAGAGGTGACGTCACGGTGACTACATCCACTTCTTAGATACAGTCTATGTTTTCTGCTTGGTTTTCCCCCGTATTGGTTATTTGCATTATTCTCAGAAAGAAAGCCAGTTGTGTATTTATGTTTGCAGTGACTTTTCGTGCAGCTTGATCTAGAAGATATGGCAGAACAAAACCACTCTGCTTCCGTGCCGATACTCGCAACTGTGACGTGATTTTTATCAAACTGTTTCCACGGTATTGTTGATAGATTGCAGCCTGATTACGTCCTTCTGTAGCGTGGAGCTATTCTAGGTAGGCGAGCCCTGTAGTGTAATGACAGAAGTAAAACCTGAGGTCACATAGATGTGGTTGTTGAGGATACAGATGAATCCCTCCATCAGCAGCTAACTGATTACTGTGAGGATTAACTTCAGGCCGATACGCGTGGCTAAAATCTCATTGTGTGGACACACTCATTCTCAAAAAGTAATCTAACTCAACATCCCATTTTCTAGCTACAAACACATAATATATAAAATATCCTCTACACCAGCATTTAAGTCTGCTAAAATGAAGCAGTGTCTTCACCACAGGTTATGGTCTTAGTCATTTGAAGAACTTTAAGACGCCTGGAGAAGTGAAAGTATCCAGTATTTCACAACATAAAAGCCAACATTTCCGGCACAATATTCACACTTTGTCAGAGTAACTGCTGCCTGAGAGAAAGCTGTGTTTTATTTTGTGCGCAAGGCGACTTTTTTGTTACACTTTTTATGCCACCACAGCAGTTAATAAAAACTTTCAGTATGAATGAAAGGCCCCATGTGTAGGAGTCAAAAGTTTCCGTCCTCGGCATGCTCGTACACAGACAGCTTGTATGTACATGTTTAATTGTTACCAACAAAGATTAGACCAAAGAGACAACAGTCTGTTCCTGAGGTGTTGAGCAGTCTCTATTGCAAGTCAGTGACATTATGCTGATCAACAAAAAAGTCTACATTACGTGAGATTATACTTCCTTCAAAATCTAAGGGGCCTTATGAAGTTTTGGGGAGCATGTTAGCAGACAGTTGCATATTTACACACCCATCAGCCTTTATTTGGAGTTGTAAGTCCAATATTTACTCTCTTTTACCTCTGTTTTGGGGGTGATATCTGGCTCTTAAGCATCCACATGCTCCACTGTGTTCACCAGATAGTCACTAACTTTGTGGTGGTAGTGTACAGTAGGGGGTTTTCAAGCTTTTCTCTGAAAACAACTGGCTGCTGCAGCTGGAAATGACGCTGATGAGAGCAGTGACAGTGAACCAAAACAGTGAATTTATGGGCCATAAAACCAAAACAGACCTAAAATACATTAAAAATGCTTTGTGTAGAGCTGCAGAGTTCATATACACACAGTCATTAATCCATTGTTAATATAAATATATTTGTTAGAGCAGCTTTAAAGGTTCTCTAAATGATATCCAGAGCATTAATGTAGCATCAAACAACTATTGTTTATGTAAAGATATAGAGAAGTAATGTCTACTTGAGCAGAGAATGAAGTCGCTCTTCCTCTGTGTGTGTTGTAATCTGAGCTTCTCTGTGCTGTGTTGACATAGCCAGGCCGGCCGCTCGTGCATTTAGTGCATGTTAGCGTGCCCCACTGGCTAGCTCGCAGCCACCGCTCTGCACTGCGCTCATACGGCGGTTACAGCTGATAACGCCGTTCTGACCATGGTGCTGTTGCAGAAGCGTAGCACCCTCCCTCCGGTTCCCCCCCTAGGTTAACGCTGTTAGCTCTGTCAGCACTGTTTGCTGTTGTTTTCGCTGTTAGCACTGTTAGCTTTGGGCCACCGGCTCAGCCGTCACCATGTTTAGAGCCGTGCGGAGGCAATAGAAATACTCCCAATCTCGCATTTAGCACCTTTAACTAAAGCTGCACTTTAGAGGAATGGTACGTCGTAAAATTAAAAAAATAAATAGTAACTTCTAACCCACATATCGGCTGAAACTTCACTGAAGAACAAAAGGATAAAAAGGTTGAACATAATCGTTGCCTTCAAAATGTTTTGCACTGCAAAGAAGTGTGCTCTACACGAGCTGATTGCACTGATGCAATTATGATGCAACGCTCTTGACCTTTCGGTTGAGACAGTGCTTTTTTTTCCCCCTCATGAAATGTTGTGCAAGACACTTAACAATTCATGTCAAAAGAATGATATGATGAAGAAAAACCTGTGCTGTTGAAACGCTGTCGTGTCCGGAACCGTTATGTGGAGTCCTCACTAAGTGATATCAAGTTAATATGTTACCAGAATAAATGTACCAAGTGAGAAGAATACCAAGTATTTAAGCAAATGGATGATTCTGAGTAGAGATGCAGATATTATATCAGTCACAGGAATGAAATCATTGCTTTATTCATTCATGCAGCTGCACCTCCTGAAGACATTAATGCACTGATGGCGTGTGAAAGCCCACAGAGAGTCATTCTATTGATCGGGAGAAATCCCCCCCATGATACTTAGACTCGTCTCCTCGCAGTGGATGACGTTTATTAGCCTTAAGCTCATGTTATTCGAAGAATCAGTCATGAGATGTCAAACCGACAAATCAATTTGCTGAAGATATTAAAGATTTGTTCTGGAGGGACAAGTGCAAAGTGTGAGGTAAGCCCCTGAAATCACTTTTACAGACCACAGAAACACATTATTATGATGTTGTAAATCTTATTAAGGCTTGAAATTCCAGAGGGAGATTCAAACTTATTCTTCAAAAGAAATCCCACTTCACTGCTTCATGTCTCAGCAGTAATCACCGTAGCAATATGTTAACACTGACAGCTATTGATCAAGACCAACATCATTTCCATGCTTTGCAAATCTCCAAACATGAACAATTTATTTATTCTTTTAGTGTTTTCCAACCAGTGGGCTTCCTCCGGGTCTAAGAAGTGAAGCCAATGCTGAAGTGCCTTGAACTTGCATTCTTTGTAACAGCCAGCAGGGGGCGACTCCTCTGGTTGCTAAAAGAAGTCTGATTGTATAGAAGTCTATGAGAAGATGAGTCTACTTCTCACTTGATTTATTACCTCAGTAAACATTGTAAACATGAGTTTATGGTCTCAATTGCTAGTTTCAAGTCTTCTTCAATACAGCATGGTGTTCATTTAGTAAATTATGGTCCCATTTAGAGTCAAATAGACCATAAAGCAGGGGATGCTTTAGGGCGGGGCTACCTTGTGATTGACAGGTCGCTGCCATGGCGTTGTCCAGTCTGGGAGTTGTCCGCGTTTTTTAGAACTTTAACTCTTTCACAGTGTGTTTTCACTTCATGAAAGTTGATTGTAACATTTTGTTTGCCTAAAAATGTCTAATTCTGCGGTCAGTTGTACGTAGCTCCACCCTCTCGTGTCCCTTGTGGTTGCAAAAAAACAAGATGGCGACGGCCTAAATGCCGAACTCGTGGCTTCAATACTGCAGTCCACAAAGCAACAGGTGACGTCCACTTCTTAGTCTATGGTAAAGCCCCAATGTGTTTTTTTCCACTTCTGTTTTTGTGCAAATTCAACTAATTTTGTTCCCTTTGGACAGAGCCAGGTTAGCTGTTTCCCCCTGTTTCCAGTCTTTATGCTAAGCTAAGCTAACTATCTTTCGGCTCCAGATTCACAGTTACTGCTGCAGTACCATAGTTGGCCCTCTGGGAATAATTGGCAGCATGATTTCTGGGCTGTGCCAAATATGGTAGTGGCTAGAAGGGAACCAGCAAACTGGGGAAACTCATGTGAGATTGTTAAGGTCAGGCATTGACCTTTAATAAATCGCTACCATGGCGTTGTCCAGTTTGGGAGTTGTCCTTGTTTTCGTCTTACAACTTTAACCTTTTCACAGTGTGTTTTCAGTTCATGAAAGTTCAGAGTTTGGTTCTACTTAGATCCACCCTCTCGTGTCACTTCTGGTTGCAAAAAGACCAAGATGGTGACGGCCAAAATGCTGAACTTGAGGCTTCAAAATGAACCAATGGGTGACGTCACAGTGACTACGTCCACTTCTTCTTGCTTTTCCCCTTATTGTTTATTTGCATTATTCTCACGAAGAAAGGCAGTTGTTTCTTTATGTTTGCAGTGACTTTTCTTGCACCTTGATCTAGAAGACATGGCAGAACAAAAGCACTCTATTTCCGTGCCACTACCCGCAACTGTGAGGGGATTTTTTATCAAACTGTTTCCACGGTTTTGTTGATAGATTGCAGCCTGATTACGTGGTTTTGTAGCGTGGAGCTATTTTAGGTAGTCGAGCCCTGAGTGTAATGACAGAAGTAAAACCTGAGGTCACAAAGATGTGGTTGTTGAGGATACAGATGAATCCCACCATCAGCAGCTAACTGATTACTGTGAGGATTAACTTCAGGCTGATACGTGTGGCTAAAATCTCATTGTGTGGACACACTCATTTTCAAGTTGTGACCACAAAGTTGAAGGGGAAGCGATTTTTCCAGGCAGTGCCCTCCGCTCCCCCGTCTGTACTGGAACAAGAGAGTTATAGGGGAAAAACAAAGAGGAGTTCGGCTGCTGCTCTTTGTACAAAACCACAAAGCTGAAGAGCCAACGCGCCCCTCCAATGAAAACGCTCTCCTGTTTGACCACGAACAGTAATTCATAAAAAAAAAAAAAAGAAAATCTGCATTTCAGATTCTTGTTAAATGAGGCTTGGTTTGGAGTCTGACTCCAGTGAATTAAGTTGGTTTGTGAGCTGGCAGGTCGCCACGCTTGACGATCAGCCAAAAATGCCATGAATGGGAGGATTGGTGACGGACAGAACTGAGGAAAGGGATCAACACACTCTGTCCTCCCCTCCCCGTCTGTGTGAGCCGGTGTAAATCTCTTTACTGGTGACAGCTTAACCAAAGAATTTGTGGATTTAATTCTTGTTGGCCGGCCATCTGAACACATTACACTACTGTAAGCCTTCTCCACAAAATTCATCTGCTAAGGATTCCTAACTGGCAGTGGGAATGTGTCTCACCACCTTTTAAACAATTTAGATCCTTATTTTAAAAAATGTCTCAGACTCAGACTTGTTCCTGGCTGCTTTAAAAATAAGCAGGTATCTGATAATTACAGAGGTTATATTAAGCAAAAGGAGGCTCTACTGCCAGTGTGAACTCACCCCAGATGTTTACGGAAATAATTTCTCACCGGTTTTGTGAGTTTCGCCTCTAATGTTTCATGTGCACACACGTTTTCATGCCTGTTTAATTAAACTTCAGCTATGAAATACTGCTGATTCCAGAGTGAGTCAACGGATGTTGCAAAGCACTGATTTGCCTCCACAGAAACCAGGGTTCAAGTCCGAGCAATGACTTGGTCGCCTGTTAACCATCAACTATAACTTCGACCTGTTAGGAGGGCTATATTTGGCGGTCGTGTCTAGAAGGGAGCCCGCAAAGAAGAGGAGAAATCTGATCTGAGATCTGCAAAAACTCTCACGAGACTCGCTGCCCGACGACCCACCCTAACCATAACTATTCAAGGTCAAAGCCTGACCTTAACAATCTCGCGAGAGTTTCCCCAGTTTGCTGGTTCCCTTCTAGCCACTACCATATTTGGTACAGGCAATCAATCATGCCGGCATTTTTCCCAGAGGGCCAACTATGATACTGCAGCAGTAAATATGAATCTGGAGCCAGAAAACGGTTAGCTTAGCTTAGCATAAAGACTGGAAACAGAGGGAAACAGCTTCTGCAACCAGAAGTGACACGAGAGGGTGGAGCTAAGTACAACCGAACGCTGAGTAAGACATTTTAAGGCGGCCAAAATGTTGTAAACTTTTATGAACTGAAACACTGTGAAAGGGTTAAAGTTTTAAAAAACACGGACAACACCCAGACCGGACAACGCCGTGGTAGCGACCTGTCAATCACAAGGTAGCCACGCCCTAAATCATCCCCTGCTTTATGGTCTATTTGACTCTAAATGGGACCATAATTTACTGAATGAACATCATGCTGTATTAAAGAAGACTTGAAACTAGAGATGGAGACCATAAACTCATGTTTACAATGTTTACTGAGGTCATAAATCAAGAGAGAAGTAGGCTCAACAAACACACAGCTTTCATCCAGGAGACCGCCGTTGGTGTCCCGTTTGTTAAGTTTCACTTTCAGGTCACAATCAGCTGTTTGTTCATGTCCCGTGTTCACAACGTTTGGTTTCATTTCCACTTTACAAACATAGTGGTTTTAAGCCCAACCATGTACTTTCTTCCTAAACCTATAACTAAATGGTTTTGTTGCATAAAGTGACGCCGAGGGGTTTGACAAAGCGGCAGTATGTGACGAGTTGGGATGAGAACATGTTGGCCAACATCATGATGTTAAAGAAGAATCCTTCTAATCAATAAAGAGACGTTCTGTGCTGCATGTTGTGATGATGCTGGGTTAAATATCAAACAGTCTGGATTGGGTGAGAAACAAGTTTGTTTTCTTTAGATTGAAGAGCAGACATGCTCTTTAATCATATGTGGAGTTTTTTATGGCCCCTCTGCTCTCTAACGCCCAGAAAGAGCTTCATATCTGGGATTGTCTCTCCAGTGGAAAAACACTGGCTCAGCCAGAAGCATGACAACTGTTTCCTGTTTGGCTGATTGTTGAAGAAATACTGTAAAAGTCCCTCATGGGAAATAATTTTCCCACCCATCGTCATTATTACAGTAAATGGAGGCTTTGATATCAGCTGTGTCGGTCATCAGCTCATCATTTGATTTAAAGGAAATTGTAACTTGCACACTTTTCTAATACATAGCATGTCATTGCACACTTTGCTATACGTATACTAACTGCTCATGTGCATTGCCTGGATAACAACATCTATCTGGATAATGAGATCTATCTATCTTTAGGTTTAGTTAACAAAACCAACTTCTTTAGGTTTAAGCAATAAAACTACAACTTCTTTAGGTTTAGGCAACAAAACTACAACTTCTTTGGGTTTAGGCAACAAAATTACAACTTCTTTAGGTTTAGGCAATAAAACTACAACTTCTTTGGGTTTAGGCAACAAAATTACAACTTCTTTAGGTTTAGGTAAAAAAAACTACAATTTCTTTAGGTTTAGGAAATAAAACTACAACTTCTTTAGGTTTAGGCAACAAAACTACTACTTCTTTAGGTTTAGGTAAAAAAAACTACAATTTCTTTAGGTTTAGGAAATAAAACTACAACTTCTTTAGGTTTGGGCAATAAAACTATCTATCTATCTCTCTGTGAAATCTCTTTATGTATTCTTAAGAGTCACCACAGCTCATCACACTACTGTACTACGGTGCATTATACTGTGTGTCTGCCAGGCTGTGGTATACACATTTATAGTAAGCAGTTAGCATCTGATTCCTTCATGTGACACTTCACGGCGTTATAGTGTTTTGACACAAACATACTGCAGTCTGTGTGATTAAATGAAATCTGATTAAGTTGAGCTGCTATGAAAAGCTGGTTTGATCCGTCGTCGTCCATGTGAGAGGGGGTCTGAATCTGCTGTCCGATATTATGTGGTGGTGTTTTGGCTGCTCTCGTATAACTACTGTTTCTCTTTTTCAGGTGCTGGGGAATCTGGGAAAAGCACAATAGTAAAGCAGATGAAGTAAGTCACAGATTCCTGATAACATTGCATCAAACATGTACATCCTGTTGATGAAAGCCAGCCCCTCACTCCCACTTTCAGCGGCAGCCTCGTTGTCAGAGGTTAATAATGTGGGGAGAGCTGTGGCTACAAACAGGGTTCATCTTTTATGGAAACACTGTGGAAGCAAAGTGGGACCCTCGTTTCACTCCGCTTAGGAAGCACCCTTTAAACAATGGCCACAGAGGCCAGCCGTAGCCTGGCAGGACCTGAATAGACTCCCCCGGTTCCCACATTAGGCATGCTGCATGCTCACCAAAGCTCAAATTCCAGCACTAATGACAGCGTTGCATGAAATGATTCAAATCTGCAGTTTGTCCCACATTTGTTAAAGCCCATTGTTCACACTGTACAATATGTATCTAGAAAAACCTATTTGGATTTTGTTTCTGTGTCAGAATCATCCATGAAGATGGCTACTCAGAAGAGGAGTGCAAGCAGTACAAAGTGGTGGTGTACAGCAACACCATCCAGTCCATCATGGCCATCATCAGGGCCATGGGCCGGTTAAAGATCGATTTTGGAGATGCCTCACGGGCGGTAAGTTAACGACATTCAGTCATGTCGTTTTTTCCTAAACATAGCTAAGCGGTTTTGTTGCCTAAACCTAAAGTGACGCTGTGACAAAGCGGCCGTATGTGACGAGTTGCGATGAGAACTTGTTGCAACCACTGCAGGAACAGGTTTACAATGATAACAAATATTGTCTTCATCGCCAGGATGACGCCCGCCAGCTGTTTGTCCTGGCGAGCTCGGCGGAGGAAGGGGTGATGTCGCAAGAGCTGACTGTCGTGATTCGGAGGCTGTGGGCCGACGCCGGAGTTCAGACGTGCTTCGATCGGTCACGAGAGTATCAGCTCAACGACTCTGCAGCATAGTGAGTTCACTATTCTACACAGACTCAGCGAGAGATTAAATGAGTCAGATGACCGTGATTCGAGGAAAAACAAATCTCCAAAAAAAGCCTCAACAAATAATTTTATCTGTCGTTCAGTCTTCATTTATTTTGTCTTCGTAGAAGTGAAATAGAGCTTCAACGATTAATCGATTAGTTTTCGACTTTTAAATTAATCGCCAACTATTTTGACAATAAATTAATCGATTTGAGTCATTTTTTTTAAGAAAAATAGTAAAAATTCTCTGATTCTAGCTTCTTAAATGTGAATATTTTCTTTTTTTCTTTCCTCCTCTGTGACAGTAAACTGAATATCTTTGAGTTGTGGACAAAACAAGACATTTGAGGACGTTTTCTTGGACTTTGGGAAACACTGATCGACATTTTTCTGACATTTTTCTGACATTTTATTGACCAAACAACTAATCAGTTAATCAAGATAATAATCGTCAGATTAATAAATGAAAATAGCCTTAAAGTGAAACAATAAATACACTTAACTTGATCCTACAGCAGAAAAGATCTCCTCTGTTGTGGCTCTTTTCCTTATCTTAAGTGATAATCAACTGAATATCTTTAGGTTTTTTAATGTTGGTCGGACAAAACAAGACATTTGATGACATTACATTGGGCTTTAGGAAATTATAGACCAAACTATTAATCGATTAATAAAGGAAAATAATCTTCAGTTTCAAGAATCAAGTGTCATTTTCGTGATGTTACTCAACTTATTGACTGTAAATCCCAGATGGAAGTGAAACGACTGACGATTGAAAGGGAAGTTTGAGATTGCATAACCCGTCTTCTTACTGTTAAACTACAACAACACATTTCTCTGTGGTCTTGTTCCCCTCTTCACTACAAGGTGGACAAGTTTAACTGTAGTTTTCCTCCTCCTCCACATCTGTAACATTTTTACTGGAACAAAAACAGGAGGCAAGATGCGTCTTGTTCTCCGTGGTCTTGTGTCAGCTTGTTGTACAGCTGATTGCATTCCTGAAAAAGGAGAAACATGAAGGAGGAACTGACAACGGTGAAAACGTTTCTATCAACTTACAGCTGTTTGTATATCACTCCATTTGACAAAAGAGTTTCAGATTATTGTGATAGTCGACCACTGGATACAACTCTGTGATGAAGTTGAGTGAAAAATGCAAACAGAGCCGCCTGAGCTAAATATAGTCGGGTCTTGTATTACCGATCAGACATGGATAAAGCCCCAAGGTTTTCTGTTTCTGCAGCGTTTATATCACACACTCTCCCTGAAAGAAAGCAGCTCAAGGACACTTTCTTTGTTTTGAAAACAGCCGAGCTGTCATGGTGCACTTTGTCCACACTTGTCCACAGACAAGAGGAACCAGTGGAGTTAGTCTGTTTTTACTCAACCCACAAGGAGCCAGTGTTTATCAAGCACCAAAATATGAGCCCATATTTAGTATCATTCTGTGGAGTCTGTCTGCAGAGCAAAACCCCGACTCACCCAGACACAAGTGTCCAGAAAACATGTCGCTTTGCATCATGTTGTCTTTTTGATAATCTAATTTTACCAGGGGAGCTAAAAAAAGAAAAACATGTTTTTATGAAGCACATATCGTAAGCTGCACGGTGGTGCAGTGGTTAGCACTGTCACCTCACAGTAACAGGGTAAGGTTCGAATCCGGTTTGGGGCCCTTCTGTGTGAAGTTTGCATGTTCTCCCCGTGTTAGCGTGGGTTATCTCTGGGTTCTCCAGCTTCCTCCCACAGTCCAAAGACATGCAGGTTAGGTTAATTGATGACTCTAAATTGCTCGTAGGAGTGAATGTGGTTGTGAATGTTTGTCCATCTCTTTGTGTCCGAAAAAAAGTCGAAAAATGTCCAAAAAATTTCTGACAAATGTCAAAGAAATGTAAAAAAAAAAGGTCCAAAAAAACCCAGAAGAATATCAGAGAAAAAGTTAAAAAAATGGCTGAAAAATGTTGATGAATGCCCAAAAAAAAGTCAAAAAATGTCCGACAACTGTATGAAAAAGGTCAAAAAAACGTACAAAAAATGTACAAAAAATAAATGTCCGACAAAAGTCCAAAAAATGTCCGACAACTGTATGAAAAAAGTTAAAAACAATCAGAAAAAGACAGAAAAATGTACGAAAAAAGACAAAAAATGTACGAAAAATTAACGAAAACAATTAAAAAAAAATTCACAAAAAATGACAGTACAAAAAGTCTGAAAAATGTCCGACAAATGTACGAAAAAAAGTTAAAAAAAATGTCTGAAAAATGTCCTAAAAGCCCTGTGGTGGTCTGGCGACATGTCCATGTCAGCTGGTATCGGCTCCAGCCCCCCCGCGACCCCGAATGGGATAAGCGGTTACAGATGATTGATGGATGGATGATGGATGATGGATCGATGGATGGATGGATAGATACTGGTAGCTGCTTGCTCTGTAGATACTGCTGCAGTGTGATGTGTGTATTGCCTCTGGGATCATCTTCATATACACGTTTTCTGTCTCTCAGCTACCTGAATGACTTGGGCAGGATCTGTGAGCCGAACTACGTCCCGACGCAGCAGGATGTGCTGCGTACGCGTGTGAAGACCACCGGCATCGTGGAAACTCACTTCACCTTCAAAGATCTCTACTTCAAGTTAGTATAGCTGTACTGTATCTCCTCATGAAGGGCTACAGGTGGGCTGAATGTGGCATACAAAGAACTTATTAAGCTTTACAAGCAGGCAGGACCTGAGCTGGTTTACGGTATCGGTCAGCAGTTAGACGTCCTCATTAACTTAACACAACCTGGACCCTCCTACAGAGATTATCACCAGGAAACTCTCAACAACATTCAGCTAGACACAATTATGTTTGGACTTTTCTCCAGTCTTTGCTTTTTTCTTGTGAGATACTGCGTAGTTTTACTTATCTATATGCAAATTGTGATGAAGAGTCACAATAAAAAAGGCTGGGGTATTTCATATTTTTAAAGCATCAAATAACTAATTAAAACCAAACTTATCAGAAAAAATCAGTTTGATAAGAACTACCTAAAACGGCAGAAACCATCTTTGGGAAAAATTGTGTACTTTGACTTTTTATTTTGTCCCATCCGCTAACATGGAGGGGGTGGGATTTATGTGCTGTACTGCAGCCAGCCACCAGGAGGCGATCCAGATGTTTTGGCTTCACTTTTGGGGCGCTGTCATGTCGTCCATCTTTCTATACAGTCTATATTTGAAGTTGCATGTGCAGTATCTCACCTTTCTTCATATCGTATACTGTATCCATGTCCTTCAGCTGTCTGTGTTCATTATATTGAATAATTTTGTAGAATTTTTTTTATTGATTTTTAGGTGATTTTGCTTGTTGTTTCTTTTTAGAAACGGCATATTTAAAGTGCGGATTTTCAAACCTCTCTTTTAACTCACAAATGGTGCTAACTGGCATTGAGCCCAATACGACCCGCCTTCGTAGCAGTAAATGTGATTACATCTCTTCAGTCTTTTTAGATTATGTTATTATCTAGCTCCTGTACTTATAAATATTGGTGAAACATTAACTGTAATAGCCTCCATGGCCTGCCGTTGTAACCCCATAAAAAAAAAAAACGCTCAGGATCTGGAAATGTGCAATCACTGAAATGGTGTTGAAGCACACGGCGTTCTTTCGTTTCATTTCTGTGTCAGTTAAACAGATTCAGTTTTTCCTCCGAGGGCCTCAGGTGGAGGCAGCAGACACAAACACGTGCGTGCATGTGTGTGTGTGTGTGTGCGTGTGTGTGTGCGTGTGCGTGTGCGTGTGCGTGTGTGTGTGTGTGTATGTGCTTTTGCCCCGGATTTACGAGGACACTCATCCTCATGAAACACTGGAATTAAAATGATGACATTAGAATTAAAATGAGCACATTCACTGTACATGTATTGATGCCGTTCCTGTGTGTGTGTGTGTGTGTGTGTGTGTGTGTGTGTGTGTCCAGGATGTTTGATGTCGGGGGTCAGCGCTCGGAGAGGAAGAAGTGGATCCATTGTTTTGAGGGAGTCACATCTATCATTTTCTGCGTAGCGCTCAGTGACTACGACCTCGTCTTGGCTGAGGATGAAGAGATGGTAAGTGACCATGGATGTGTAAAGAGATCTGGATACAGCGTTGTTGGCGGGCTCCCGTTCATTCCTATGAGAGTTGCTCAGTGGCGCATGAAGCCAAAATGACTCGACTGCCGAGAGATAAACTACCCGGATCAGAAATTATATTCCATTTCTGCTAATAGATCCCCCGAAATGTTACTCATTATTCCTTTAACATTGATACTGGGAAATCATAAGAGGAAAAGCATAGGTGTTGCTATTAACATTAATGATGGCTCTGTTCTATTCAACTGTCCCATTAAAGTGATGACAGTGAGACGGCTTTTATAGCTTGTAAGTGCTGGCAAAGACACAACAGAACCTTTTCCATTTGGATTCAGCCACTAAAAGCCGTGTAAAATATGTTTCTATTAGTCTGTATCGTTTACGACGCTCTCGGTAGACGGTGTGGTATTTCATATACACGGAGCCTTTGGTCATACTTGGCAACATTAAGACTTCAAAAATACGGAGGATTTCAAAATGAAAATCAGAGTTTCGGAGACTTTGTTTGCTGCATTCTGGTGACTTTTGAAGAATAAAAATGACAAAATAATAAGCACACTGCAACAGCATTTTTAATCTTAAATACTTTAAATTTTACTTTTAATTCTCAGGAAAGAAAACTGAATAATTCGCCCCTCTGGTGTACATTTCTCTCTCCGTCTCTCACTCACTTTTTGTTGCATCGAGCAAAGCTGCATGCTGTGATGTGCGGAAAACGCAGCTCAAACCGCATTGTGTCACAAGCAGCTCTCTTCTGCCAGTAAACAACATTTGGTGGAGCTGTATTGTCGTCCAGGTGGAAACAGTAGAGCTTATACACACTGTACAGCGCCACAAACAGGTTGAGATAACGAAAATGAAAAAAAAAAGGTGTGAACATTTGTCATAAATCATGAGAAATGCGGGAGAATTGTGCAATGAAGAACGGGAATCTCCCGGGAAGGTTGGCAAGTATGCCTTTGCTTCAGGTCAGAGTAGACACACCACGCCCAACCGGCACTGTGAACGACGGGTTGGGACGCACCCCAAGACCCTGAAACCAAAGCAGCTACATGGAATTCAATCATCATAATTTTTTTCCTTTTTCCTCAGAACCGGATGCACGAGAGCATGAAGCTCTTCGACTCCATCTGCAACAACAAGTGGTTCACGCTCACCTCCATCATCCTCTTCCTCAACAAGAAGGACTTGTTTGAAGAGAAGATCGGCAGGAGTCCGCTCACTATCTGCTACCCCGAATACTCCGGTGAGACAAAGTTTTAACGTGATGCTGTCTGATGGTGTGTTGAATTAAATCCTCCGTCTATCTGATGTATGTGAGCATTTACTTCCTGGGATTCATGTGTGATCATGCTCTCGATTTATTTGACCTTAATGACAGAATAAAGTCGGGGTGTGCGGATCGATCAGAAAATATCGATACCACCGATACCGTCTCGTTTTGAAGATTGATTCTAGCGTCAATAAGATCGATACAAAAAAAGATCAGTTTCTCTCCTCTACACTCCGTTATATTTCACCAAAGAGTAGAACCGTCTGTGCAAACTATGACCTGTTGTACTGTTTGCTTCTCACTGCTGTTGTGATGTTGTATGCATTCAAACAACAAACGCATCGTGCACCCAAACTAGTTACTCCGACAGACACATGGCGGCTGAAGAAAGGGGAGCATGTTTAGAGCTATTTCACAGCTGTGAACGATGGTTGAGGGGGATTTTCTGTAGTCATGTGCTCTAAAACAAGTTTATAAAACATTAATTATTCTAAACAAATAAATGTTTGCACTTTTTTCATTAAAAAAAAAACTTTTTTCATGTTTGCACATTCAAAAAAAAAATGTTTTTGTTATTTGCCTTTAAAAAGTGTACTGTCTTTTTTTAACATGCATGTGCAATGCAACATGAAAGTACATAAATCACTTTTAATTATTAAAAGTACCTGGCCCTGTATTGCTTGGTATCGGATCGAATCCAAATTTTGCGATATCACCCACCCCGAGAATTAAGCTCATATTTAGATTCTGCAGCTAAAGCCAGTTTTGATGTCGCAATGTGTGTTAAATAAGCATCTTCATTATGTGCATGCTTGAACTAGTGACATCTTTACCAAACAGACAAAGCCTCTGTGTTTTACTGTTTTATCATCGACAGTTTAAGTTCAACTGAATAATTAATAACGCCCATTTTGCTTGTCAGTTTTATTAACCCAGGAGGTCATTTCTAATGTCCATGATGGATTTTGGCAGTTATATCTATTTATAAATCTGCAACACAAGAGGTTGTGTCAAGGTTCATCATTTTTAACTTCTTAATAGTGAGGTGTTTCTACGGA